>VYZW01010155.1:44989-57940 GCA_013401315.1 Balaeniceps rex
CTGCTTCAGTCTCCCATGGCTTTTCTTCTCTCTCAGAAAGTGATTCGCATAGTACCCTTTCCATCTCCCATCCACTACTCCTCAACTTCTCTTCCTAAGTACTCCAACCATTATATTGTCTTCTAGTCTCTATCTTCTCTTCTAGTGACTCCGCAAAGATGTTACTCTTGAAAATACCTCTAGTATTATGTAGCAGAAAGAACATTCATCGCTTTGTACTCTTATATTAGGGAGTGAATGACTGGGACACCAATGTGTGCTTTCAGTAAAAAAAAAAATACTGATTTCAGCTCTTGCATAGCTGCAGGGCTCTGAAGTGCTCTCTCACAACAGCCCTAATAAATATTCAGGCTCTCTTTTGTGTACCTAGCAAGCACAATTAAGGATTGTTTTGCAAGAATTCCACAATTTTAATGAATCTGTGATCTCCTCTTTCTTTCATTTTTTTTTCCCCTTGCTTCCATCATTTGCTGTTCCCTGTAGATGTTATAAGACAAAATACTTTCAGAGTATTTCAAATGTGCTAAATCTCTGTACTGCCCACAGAAAGTTGTATACCTTTCTCATAACAGCTGGCCAGTATAGCCGTCAGAGTTCCTGCTTCACTTCAGCCCAAGAAGCAATAGCTCACTCCCACGTAGATTTGCCTACTCTCTTGCACACACAGAGAACATTTACTTATTAAAATTTTCTCACACAGACACCTGGTATAATAGATAACACAGTCTGGCAGCTTACGTTTGCAAGGAACATTCGATGAGTAGGAATGAAGAATGAAAATTGCAGGCCTTCTTGGGTTACCCCCCAGGATGAGCTAAGCCTTGGCTGTCAGAAATGTTTCCCATGCCAGAATTTCATAGTGATATTTATTTTTACCAGGCATTTTAGACTTTTTTGTTTGGCATGAGAGATCCTGCAAACTCTGCCAGAAATGGCTGTTTTTCTTCTCTGCATCATTAGTGGGGCAGCATTCCAGCAGAGAAGGGTCACTTGTTTGGTACTTAAGTACTTTTAAAGATGTCCTTTCCTTCCTGACGAGATAATGGGAACAAAAACTGAAGGAGAGTCTTTCAACAGTTTGCTGTTACAAAAAAGCCAACTTTGCTTGCTAACACTAAGCTCAAAACCGACCAGAATTTGGACAGTGCATTTAATACATGCCAGGAATCTATCATACAATTTACAGCTACCCTTGATTTTAAAATGAAGATAGGCCTCCATAAGCCACAGAACCTGTCATAATAATATTCCCTCTTCTCATAACCAGATCACCCAGAATTTAAAAGTACTCCTATGACTGAGGAGTAGAAGAATGTTTCAAGTTTTTTTTTTCCTAAGAACTTATAATTAAAATATAAGGATCTGGGAGCTTGATTAGATCTAAATCCTCAGATGAACATAGAGTTCATCAATATAGAGAGACTTCAAAATTAGATCAGATCTCTACTTCCTTTCTGTCTGTCCACCAGTTCAAGGGGAAAAATAAAATCTCAGCAATCTGGATTAAAATGCAGCTAAACTAGTAAATAAAAAATAAATTACTGGCATAATGTTCACAGCAGTTTCCTGCATGCTTATGACATCTTACCAGTTAAGTATATTCTTAAGACTTCCAGTTACAATTACAGGTGTCAAATTTAAGCCCTTTAATGGTACAAATGCTGGCTACTTAAAGAGAGCTGCTGCTGTCATCATGCCCTATCACTAGCTGGAAAACACACAGTTGTTTCCAGACTTCATCTTGTGGCAGATGTTAGGAGTGAGAAAATTTGTGAATCTTACTTCTCTGAAGTCCCTTGATCTTAAAGAACAATGTAAGTCCTATCTGTTTGTCTAGGTTTTAGCTGAAGAGGTAAACTAGTATTAATACTGCATTATTAGAGAAAAATGATTGGTTTACTTGTTGTGCGAAACCACTGTGCTGCATGTGAACCACATAAACAGTTCATTCAGCTTGAGAAGGCTCAGATTACGATAAATACTAGAAGTACTGCATCTTTCTCTGTAAATGCCTCCTGAGGAATCAACAATATGAAAATACAGATTTCATCACATAATTTCATTGTGATTTTGGCTGGCCTTTTTATTTAAGATAATCTTATTTTTAGTGCATGTGTTTAGAGAGTTTTCTCATAATTCATAAAAATAATTATTAAATCAGAAACTTAATGGGAGGTTTTTATGGGTTTGCAGCTGACTTATAAATGAATCATCCAGCTTCAGTGCCATTGATTTTTAAAATGTCTTGCATAATAGAATCTCAATTTCACTTACAAGATTTCCAATAATTTACATAAATAATAGTATGTGAAGCTCTTATTCTCCATTTCTTCAGATCTCTCCTCAAAACTTATCTCTGCTATGGTGCTCAAAATAATAGATTATCAATAAAGACTGACAGTTGTTTATCTCAATGTTTTTCTCCTCTCAGTACGATTTGTTTTTCATGTGTCTTAAGAGAAACACATTTTGTTATCTAAAATTGCACACCTGCAATTTTATTAATTATTATGTACTAGGTAAAGCTCAGCTGGCAAACGTGTGGGAAGCTTCAAAAAATACAAAGCACCACCAAACCCCAAAAAGCCAAGTCCTGCACAAGACAGGCTCTTAGCTAACTCTTTTAAAATAGGACAAGGCTTTGGACACTCAAAGGATGAACAAGAAAGGCTAGAGACAGTTTCCTAGTGTTTCTGTGAATCTGGCTTACATTAATTTCATAGAAGTCAGATGGAACAGGACTGAAGACTGCCCACATCCTAGTTCTTTGTACACTGTAGTTGTAATGCATTTCCAACTGTCACCTGAAGAAAAAAAAATAGAAAAGTTAAGTTTCCTCCAATATGTCTAGGCTTCATTGTAACTACTTTAGCAATAATTGTTAAAATTCTAAGCAAATAAAATATTTCATTCCAAGAAAAAGTAATAGAAGCCAGACAAAATGACTCAGTCTGTTTAAAAGAAGGCATTTCCTCTGGAATTTGTTGCTTGTTATCTAGTCCTGTTTATTATTCTATATAATACTCTCTCTGAAAGAGGAGCTGTTTCTCAGGAGAACTTTGGCTAATAAAGGGAAAGTATTTCAGCTCAACATTGATAGTATCATTTAGGGTAAACATAAAACCAGCAAAGAGTAAGCTAAGCAATTAACATAGCAGGGGCAAAGTATGTGGGAATGGAGGAAAACACAAATCTGATTTAAGCTAAATTGCTGAGAAACACTTATAAAACTGACACAGAAAGGAGTTTTTCAGTCCATGCATCATAACATAATAAAGACATTTTCTTTCATGACATAATTTAAATTATACCACTGACTATTTTCAAACTTGTGGTCACATGGACTTTTATATAAGTAAGTTAGCCCAATTTACGTAAAGGTATGATTTCGGAAAGACTACTTAAAACCACACTTCAAAGTGAATTAAGCTAAATCGAATCAACGTCACACTAACTCTGAAAGAGGGTGTGCACAAAATGTATCCATGTAGGCCAACTGATCCTTCCTGAAAGACTGATTTGGATTCCCAAATGTCCCTGGTAGACAAAACTCAGCAATTTTGGTTAAGAGGTTTAAGCACCACCATGATTCCCAGGTAGATGGACACCCTAGAATTGTACTCCATAGGCTTGCCCTAAAAGTGAGACCTCTACCTCTGATAATCTACCAAGGCGTTGTGACAGAGAAAAATACATTTTTTCACCATCTTTCTTCCAGCTGGGTCCAAAAGAACATTAAGCCCCTGTTAGATTTGCCCCTCTTGGGGCAGCTATCACACTTGCAGATGTTTTCCAGTAACACAGAAAAGCCTTCCCAATTTATTAAAATGCACTACTCTAGGGTTCTAAAATCAATATGGGAAAACAAACTTAATACCTGTGGCCAGGCTGGCAGCATTTCTCCCTTTTCACGTCATGAGTGTGAGAGAACAGGTGAGTCCTGCAGCTGATCTGTTATATCACCTAATCCTGGCTCTGGCAGGCCCAGAGAGAAATAGTAGTAAACAGGGAAGTCTGTAAATGGCTCCAGAAATGACATCTTGTTTTTATATAGTTTTCTTTGAGTCGTTAACAGTCAGGCGCCACTACTACTGAAACTTATCATTATTACAACCACAAATGGGCTCAGTGTCCAAAAGGATTCCCTTAGCTGGTTTAAAGGAAATAACAAAGTCCAACCCACAGAGACCAAACAGTAACAAGAAAAAAAATCCCAGAGAGAATGAAGAATAGAAATATTAGGATGTGGTATTTAAAACTGGACTTTTAAGGCCTCTTATAAATCAGTACTCCAGATACTGATCAAGGATAAATTGTGGTTTATAGAAATGGTTTAAACAACAAAAAATAAACAGTGCACAACCTGTGGAAGGCCCCTAGCAGCTCAGCTGACCAGCAATATGGGAGAGAGGAAGGCTTTTATATTAGGCTTTTGAACACCAGTGAAACTACCTGGCTGATGATAAAGGATTGCTTGTGAAAATAGAGATCTTGACGCCAGTTTTAAAAGTCCAGGAACTATGCTCTTAAACCTAATGATCACAGGGGGTCTATCAAATTCCATTTCTCCTCTCCAACAGTGGCCTAGAACCAGATATCTCACTGAAAAGTGCCAGAAACCCTAAAGCGATCAGTTATAGAATAGACATCATGCTAGGAAAAATGTTTTCCAAAACCCCATTAGTCAGATAATTGGGCTTCACTGTGAGGTAGGATAGTTCATACTCCTACAGATGTTGTGCTCTTCTTTTTCTCCTATGCTTTTGTATGTAACAACATAATCCTGTGTTTTCTTGTTCTGCATGAAAATATCTACTTCCTTTCTAAATTCTGCTGAATTCCTGGCCTCAAAAATGTCTTGTATGTATTCTACAATCTAATGGTATCTGTTACCAAAATTTCTGGTCTTTAAATTTATAGCCTATAACCAAATGCACAAACTGCAAAACTGAACAAATATGAGTTTTTAACGAGCTTCATTGTAGCACAAATAATTTTAGATAACATCATTTTATATGTTATGTGTATCCTCTTTAAGACAATCTTACATTTTTCCAATAATTCTTCACACCGGAGCGTCTCATTGTCTGCTTCCTAAATTATTCTCTCTGCCCATCTTTGAAATACTTACATCTAAGCCATACCCTTTTAAGGACAGAACAAGCCAAAGACAGTGGAGTGGTCCAGGCAATTTTGGGGGGGATATGAATAGGTAAGTTATAACATTCTGTTTGCCCTTTTTAGCTGTGGCTGTCCTTTGAGTAGAGATTAAAGTTGAGTTGCCAACAGTCACACTCAGCTCTTTCCTCCAGTGGAATAAAGGCAGGTTATATGCACAAGTGGTTTATTTAATTTCTGTTCTTTTGCATTTGTCAGTAAAAACATAGACAACACTTCCAGTCCTTTTTTTTTTTTTTTTAACTCCCCAGATTATATCCAGGCTGGGATTTTTCTAACGGTGATGCAAGAAACTGCAAGAAACTCCCAAAAGTAATTTGGGAGTTTTAGCCCCATCAGCTTCTGGAGGAGCCCAGCAGGGCTGCTTCCAGACATGCGAAGAGCTCTGCCTCTCCTACATCCCCAGGACAAGGGCCATTCCCAGACAAGCTCCCAGACAAGAACAGAGCCGTGTGGCTCCAGACTTTTCTGCTAGTTTCTACTTCCATGTGAATGAAGGATGATTCCTGACGCTCCCTATACCTCCCTCTCCAGAGCACAAGGGTTGCAAAAAACCAGCAGAGGAGTGGTACAGATGGAAGGACACAGCTGTAAAAGACCTCCTTGGTCACCCTGTTCAGTCCCTGCTCCCTGGGACAAGGTTCTACGCAGCGCCCTTCATTAACTTATTACCATTCACCTTCAAATTAGGGTCTTTCCCCCACAGCTGTAGTCCTAACAGCCCCTGGCGTTGGGCACCTTCTGATTTCCAACCTAAATCTAATCAGAATGACTTTACACATGCATCTCCTCGTGCCATTTTGGCTCTTCAGCTTCACTAGCTCTTCTCCCTCTGAGGTGTCCCTCGGCCCTGGAGCATGCTGCCCAGGGCGTCGCCCACCACCCCTTCCTCACAGCCAGGCCGCCATGGTGCCCACAACCCCTTCCTCAAGGCCAGGCTGCCATGTCACCACGCTCCTCCAGAGCTCCTTCCCACGGGGTCACTCATGGCAGGCGGCGGGGCTGGCGGGGGGAGGCCGCCTGCCACCTCGGGGGTGGCGGGGCGGGGCGGGGGCTGAGGTCGGGCAGACGCGCCTGCCAGGGCTGTTTTGGGCGCGGAACCCTGGCAGCGTGGGGACGTGTTCCCAGCCGGGGCGAGCGGCCGAGCAGCGCCGGGCCCTGAGCGCTGGGAGCGTCGGGCGCCTTGGAAACGGACGGAAGCCGGGAGGGAGCGAGCGAGGGAGGCGGCGGCGGCGGCGGNCCCGGTCCCCTGGGTGTGCTGCGGCCCGGCACGGGGAGGGCTCGGCGGAGCCAGGGGTGGCTGCGGCCCGGCCCGGCCCGGCCCGGCCCGGCCCTCCCAGGGACAGCGGAGAGCGGCCTCAGGCCCGTGGTGTGCTCCCCGGCTGGGCTGGGCCGGGCCGAGCCGAGCCGAGCCGAGCCGGGTCGGAACGACTCCGTGTCCACCTTCTCGGCTGGGGAGGGGGCAGCGCCGGAGGGTTACTGGTCGGTGTTGTAGGGTGCTGCTTCTCCGGGTGTTCCCCTGAGGCGGGAGGGCTGCGGGAGCTCCCCTCCGGTGCCCATAGGTGTGGTCTCCGTGAAGGCAGCGCCGGCCTGAGGAAGGTGAGCTGCGGTCTGCTCCCCTGTCTCATTGGCACTGTGCGAGTAGAGGCAAGCAATGTCCAGCTGCTCAGTGGCAGACTGTAACCTCATTTAGCCCATTATCAACCTGTTTTGCTCACAGATCTATGTGAGCAACTTTATTTTATGCTCATTTCCTAACGTTGGAAGGGGTGCTGTTCTTATGTTGGGAGATGGTTTGAATGTCAGCTTTTCTTCTGAAATAAGGTAATGTTGGTAATGTTTCCCACATAAAATGGAAATCTTTTAACTTATAAAGCAGCTGCTCCCTTGCAGACTGCATTCTTTTAGGCTGGCTCTAATGGTTTGTGTTACTGCTTGATGTTCCAGGAAACTAAGGAGCAAAGCAATTCGGTGTTAATGTGTCAAATAAAAATAATTAGGGTGGAATAAAGTCAATATGACTTCATTTAATTGCTAAAGAGGAGATGAATTACAAGCATTTGGAATGTGTTCAAGACAGTATTTTTGAAGTTAAACTCTTCAGCCATTACTTTCTAGGCCCAAGAAGCTGTTTGGTAATAACCATTATAAAGGTACACATAATTTACTGTGGCTTTCTTGTACAAGGAAAGGTCAGAAATGGCATGGATTGGTTTGTGCTACTTGTTCTACTGTGATTTTGCTGTCTCTGGTAAGTTAAAATGGAACGAGACTAGAGAAGCATTGGTGGCTTCCAGTAAATGGAAAACCTGTCTTGCAGGGAGGAGCTTAGTTTGTTTAGCCTAGCAGTAGTGTCATTGAGGAGGGATCTGACTGTTCTTTCAAAGCACATCATAGCACTAAAGAGAGATGAAGTATTTAAGCAAAGGATTGATCTAATTCATCTTAGAGTAGAATCTCTTTGTGCTATTGCTGCTAGGCTGCTGGAGGGTACTTTGTGCATACCTACGTAACTGCCATGCTATTCTGTGTTAAGGAAACTCAAGGCAGCAATGAGAGCTTGTTTAGTGCTCTGTTCAGGAGACTCACTTTGCTGAAGTTCTTATTGCCGATTTCAATTCTGGAGCTAGTTCAGGTATTTGAGAACATCAGAGTGCCCTTTGGTTTTGTGCTACTCTATCACGCTACGTCAGCATTTTCAACCTCTGCATTAATAGAGAGACTCATAACTTTTCCAGAGTTGCTGTAGGCTGAAACTTGCAACATTTTTTTTTTTTAATGAGCCAACTTGGTTTTACGTTCATTTAATTGTTTTTAATGAAATAGGCACTTAACTTTTACTTGTGTGAAATGTGTCAGTAAGGATTGAATCAAAACAATCTAGCAAGCACACTAAAAATTCTTAAAGTGTAAGAATAAACCAGTTTTCTGTTTCACATTTCAAGTTGAGAAATGAGGCTTCTAAGAGATGTGCAAGATTGTTAGGTGCAAGCAGCTTTATTAACCTACTTAAAGTGAGCCTCCTTTTATCTCTGTTCCACATGCTGATCTACCATTCTCTTTTCATTTTGTAAAACCTTCTAAATTATTCTTACATTGGGGTCAGAAAAAGACACACATGTGAGCATGTCAGGTTGAGCAATAACTTGTATAAGAGCCTGTTCTGTTGATCACTTAGTATATCCTCTGGTTTAGGTTGCAATATTTGTTGTCTATTAGAGGCGAAAAAGCATCTGCTACATGATGGTATTGTTATTAGCTGTAAATGTTACCAATAACAATGTTTTTGTCTTTGCAAGACTTTGTAACTTTGTAACTTGCAAAACTGCTCACAGATCCTACTGAATGAATTGTGTATTAGCAGTAGGAAAGTGATTAAAAAACAAACAAACAAAACCCCGATCTTTCCCCCCCAAATAAACACAGCTCCCCACACGTTTTCATAAGTTGCTTTTATGTTTTCTACATTGATCTGGCATTCTGAAATCATAATTCTTTGGATTTGTTGTATTGTGTGCCTCAAAATCTTGTTAATATAGTTGTCTGATGTGGGGTTGTAAGCAACTGTGATAAGTTTCACTTTCTGTAATTTCATTCTGAAGTTGTGTTGCCCCAGGCTGCCACGTAAGGTGTTCTCTGACTCTCCCAGATCAGATGGCACTGTCTTTCCTGACCTGGAATGGGCAAGCTTCACCTAACCTCTTTTTCCCCTTTTCCTTTTTCAGTATCAAAAACAGGCCAACAAATAAAATGAGTGGCCAAAATAACATTACATGCTACTTACCACATTACTTTTTTCTTTCCTATTTGAGGTGATTCTTCCACGTCCAATTTGGATTGGAAGTTAAGCTGTGAGTTAAAATAATCACAAAGCTTTGGTACAGCAGAATTCCTGGAAAATAAAAATGGGGGCAACATGCCTCATGCCACAATGATTGTGAGACGGTAGGTAGAAGAACAGAGATGACTGATACTCAGTGAATAGGAAAGGAGATGAGGTCTGCAGAGTTGGCAGAAAGGCTACAGTGAAGATGTTGTTGTAACAAGCAGGACATTTTAAACAGCATTTTCACTGAATAAACAACGCTTATTGTTTGGGATAGTGGTGAAAATGTGTTTCTTATTTGATGGATGAGACTGAAACTACAGTAGGCAAAATAAGGCCTATTTGAGACACTTTTCCATGCCTTCCTCATTATGTTTTAATAACTGGTGATTGCTCAGTTATTTATAGCAGGCAATGGAGCACTTAGTGTATTGTTCTGCTCATGCAGCTGTCTTCTGAAGCTTCAAATTGTATTCCCTCCCCCCCTTTCCTGTTATGGAGAAAAAGCAGTAGATTATTGTAAATTTCTGAACTTTTATTTTTCTCTGGATTCTCTTCCCCTCTACTCCCCAACTCCAGCATGTGCTTTCTTTTCTTCCTTTACCAATGTAAGACATGTAAGAACACAAATACTCTGTTAGGGAAGTGCCTCATCAGTAAAGCATGGGGCTATTAAGTGCCAGAAACACAGTCATGTTTCCTCATCTCTCTCATAAGAAGTCTCAGGCTTCATGATTAGAAAGAACGTTCATGGTATTGGTGCTTTTACAAAACTGAGTCACTCCCAGCAGAGAACTTCAATTGTGTAGAAACTTTGCAGATACCTAGGGTTTACTCTTCTTCTGAACAGTCTTAAGATATATTGAGTTGGAAAGTCCAAGTGCAATCGTTTTCTTTAACAGCATAATCAATGTATAGGTTACGTTGTTATCCAGACATCTCAGCTGACTCTGAGTCTCCTCCTAGTCTAGATATTTGGTGAACTTCTGTAAGGCACTATGGCTGAAAGAGCTTATGGTCTCAAAAGAGAAGAGAATGCCTTTTTTTTTTTTTTTTTAAATTTTATTTCTTTCTCTGTCATACAGATTGGAGAACTATAATGTGGAAGATGAATGACTTCCCCACTGATGTGTAAGAGTTTGTTTGTAGAAATGTTAGATGTGTTTGAATCTTCTTAGACTCAGTCTAGTACTTTCTCCAAAAGATGGAGGTTTCATCCCCAAACCTGCTGTTGGACTACAGGACTTCCACCTTAACTTGAAAGGTAACAGGTGAAATCTCATCCCAATTGAGGTAGATTTCCAGAACTGGAGAGTACACAGTCCTTCTGCATTAGAGTATGAATAGGTAGGGAACCATTAGGCTACTTAATGCCCTTATAACAAGCTAGAATGACAATTACTTCCACAATGTTAATAATACACTGCATAAATTCAGATTTAAAAAAAAAAAAAGATAGCTCAACAATTTTGCATTGGTGAGGTGGTGCTTTCTAGCAGCTGTACGACATCTTGCAGGAGGTGGTCTGCTGGAGCGACTTGGACAATTAAGTCAGTATGTGTGCAGCCTCAGGAGTGCAAACTGAAAGAGTACAATGTCATGGTTTGTGATTAATATGCTGATTAATTGTTTGAAACAAATTTTCAGTTGTGGTCAAGATTAAATTATAAACTGAAATATTTCTTAAATTTTTTGTTGAAAGTGGTTTTGAAACTGAACATATGAAATACGATATGGTTGTGCTGTGTGGCCGCTTAGCATGTGTTCCTGAGTAACAGTACATGTCTCGCATCATAGTGTTATCTCTGGTATGGCAAGGTCTGCTTGTACTTCATTACAACTTCTGTCCTTGAAAAAAAAAATATTTTTGAGGGTTAATAGGAGATTAGACTGTGAAGCTGTGCAAAGCTGGAAGGAACTACAGCTGTACAGTGATTTAGTTTTTAGGTTGATTGTTTTGTTTACATACTTGTCTTGCCCAGGCTGTTGCTTAGCGATATCTGAAGATATTAAATCCCTAATGATATCTGAAAAGATTAAAAAGAGCAACCTGAAAGACCATTAATGCTGGAAAAACTTCCAGAGTTGACATGATTTTGTTCTTGCAGTTTGTATCCTTACTAATTCCCTCTCACATCATTATTATTTTGGTAATACTTGCATGAAACTGATTTTGTGTTACTATAGATGTGTCTTTCCAATGTGAGTAATACAGCAGTGTCCTTAGTTAAGCTCCAATTTGAATAAATACTGAAAGGGTATTTAGCTGTTACTTTATACACTCTTAGAGATTAAAAAATGCCAGAAATATTCCAAATACATTAAAGCTTGTTATGCTCTTGAACTTCTGATAACTGAAATGAATCATAATGTTAATTGCATCAAATAGCGTGTATTTTCGGCACTTCAGTTGAGGAGGAGGCAAATAATTAACAAAAGCTTGTCTTACTATCCAGGAATTCCCACTCCTGATTTTTCAACATACTCAGTTATGCCAGGAACGAACCAGCCATAAAAAAAAAAAATGCTCTCTTATGTGCATACAGTACAAATTGTTTTGGTAGACAGCTCACGTTCCAGAAGTCATCTCTCATGAAGAGTTGAGCAATAATGTAGCTAGCTGATTTGATAATAATTTGATAAATAAAGGCTTACCTCTGCTGTAGGGCTCTGTTCTGCTGGTTCTTTAAACAAGGTGTGTGATATGTGCTTTACTATCTGATACCAATTTATTGCAATCGTACTCTTTCTTCACCTTGTTTGGTGCACTTTATTTTTCTTTAGCAGCATCTGCTGCTATTTTTATTGCATCTTCTGGCCATCCCATGTTTGCTATTCCTTTCAAGTACGACATGCAGCATCACTTCTTGGTAAGTGTGCTGATGTACTGATCTTCAGGTTTTCTTCTCTGCCTTCAGAAAAGGCAAACTTGTTGGAAAGAGAAGCTTCTTATCAATGTAGCATTAGGGAGATGCTTCTAAGTTGTAAAACTGGGAAACGAATATGCAAAAATAGTATGGATAACATGAACGCATTGCCAATACGTGCTGAAGTAGGTTATCACATAACTGACACAGACAGTACTATGGCACTTCCAAGGTCTTAATCCCCTCTGTTCCTGAGCACTGCTGATAATAAAAATATTACATGTATGCAATATCATGACTTAAAGGTGACATGTTTCCTTCCTTCTTCCTGAATTTCTGGCTTTGAGAATTTCGGTGCATATATTCTGTTTCATGAAGTGTTATTATCTGTGTTAAATTTTCTTTTTCCTTCAAGTTTTTTCAAGTATCAATGCTTATTCTTACAATATTTGTAATCACACATATGAATTAGTGGATTGTTTGTTCTCATAAGATGATTGAAAAAAGTCATTCAGTGGCTTATAAAAGGACTATTTTTATTATTTTAAATACACATGCAAAATGATTTGGTGCAGTTATGGCTAAATGGAATTAGTTGTGATTGTCTAATCTGTTGTAGTGAAGTCTGTAGAGATTGTGGATTGACTGTGGATGCAATCCTCACTTTGCCTTTTACATATAAATACTTACAGATTTATATGACCTAGTCTGGCTGTGCTTGAATTGAACAGCCACTGTTTAGCCCTGAACTTGGTTCTGAGCCAAAAGTGCATTGATTCCAAAATTAGCTTTGAACCTTGGGCATCATCATGGTTTAGCCCCAGTCAGCAACCAAGCACCACACAGCCACTCACTCACCCTCCCCCCTGCTGTCAGATGGGGGAGAGAATCTGAAGGGCAAAAGTAAGAAAACTTGTGGGTTGAGATAAGAACAGTTTAATAATTGAAATAAAATTTAAAAAATAATAAATTGTAATAAAAGGAAAACAACGAGAGAGGGAGAAACAAAACCCAGGAAAAAGAAGTGATGCAAACGCTCACCACCTGCCAAACAATGCCCAGCCAGTCCCCAAGCAGCAA
>VYZW01010156.1:3089-23889 GCA_013401315.1 Balaeniceps rex
GGTTAATTTTTTTTAAAGTATTTCTTATTAGTTTAATACTCAGGAGGTCGACTAACTGAGTACTAAGTAGTGGATCTGTTGTTGCTGATGAAACCTGTTATCATTTTACTTTTTGATTTTTAGTCACTCTAGGATCTATTTGCTGACTTTGCACGATATGAAAAATTGATGGTGTTTTTCAGGAGTTGTGCCTGATATTAATAAATCCCAGACCTCTCGGGAAAACCTTAGGGTTGGAGAATAAGAACAGAGAAGCTGGATGAGAAAGTAAGAGCATTTGCTTGCATGGATTTTTGTGCCATTTGTGGCATGACAGGTGTGGTCTGTCCTTCAGTATTGTGCAGGATAATGGCTCAGAACATTTGTGCTAATGCCTGTTGAGAGGCAGGAAGTGGAAACAAAATTGTCTGCCTGGTCCGTCTCATCATTACAAAGATTGAAGTGAAAGTGGATATAAGAGAGTGATACAAAAGTTACCAGGGAAAAAAGCATTTACAACAAATCCCATTAAATTAATTGCGGTGGTTACTTGTGCTCAGGAAGCCTTGAATTCAGAAGGCTTTCCACCAAGGGAGCTTGCGCTTTATACCGTGAATGAGCTTTAAATACTTTTATTACTTGTTTTCACCAAATAGAAAGAAAGAAAATTTGTGAAGGTCGAAGTTGGTTTTTTTGTTTGGTTGCTTGGTTGTTTTTTTTAAGATAATGCTTGTGAGAACCAACCACTGTTAAAAATGAGTTACAGTGTAAATGAAGCCACCTAAGCTTATGAGGCAAATTTTCTTGTGTTCAAACCCATTTTGGAGAGCAGAGCTGACCTTTTATCTTCACAGTGTATTTCTAACTAAGGGATTCTGTGCGCTTTGGCTGTCTTGAGGTTAAAAGGGCAAGTCCATACTGAATTCTGTCAAACAAAAAACTCTGTTTATGCTTTTATCATGCTTTTGGAAAGCCCGTTTTCCTGTTTTTAGCTGAACCTGACATGTTATCCGGTACTGATCAGGAGTTATGTCCCTGCTTCCTTCTTGCTATTTGTGCCTGCTGCTGCTGTCCACTAGTTCTGGACCTGCAGTATCACAAGAGTAGGCTTATACCGCAGTTAGAAGCGTGCCTGCAGTTCATAGAGGTAAGACGAGCTAATTTGAAGCTGGTAGCTTGTGTTTTAGCAGCATAGGAGCTGAGTATGTTTTTGGAAGGCTAGCTTGCCCTGAATGCAGAGCTGTCATAGCAGTGTTGCTGTCGGTGTCCAAACCGGGTTGTTTAAAGCAAGCTCAGATTTACCGAGCTGAGCTCCAGTCACACCTCTTACAGCTGCATAATCATAGTCAGCTGTAGATGCTATGCGTGGACAGCTCCTACTGGGCTTCTAAGGAAGCGGTGTGTGTTGGGAAGTCTGGACTTGCTTGGCTGCTCATTTGCTTATCAGGTGAAAGAATTAAAATGTGACTCAATTTCTTGCTGCCTCCATAAAAGGGGAAGGTATCTGGTCATTTCTTTTTTGGTTTAGAGCAACAACTATTTTATTAAGTACTTTATCAGGTAGAATTGAAATAATTGAAACAAAACCAATAAGATCTGTTGACTGATGAAAACAAACCCAAGTAGTAGCCTGTATTATCAAGATAAAAGTCCCTGTTAGATGTGGCCCCCTTGCCACAGCTGTACTTCAGGTGTGGGGGACATAGCAGACAAATTAGATTAGATTATTAAGATTATTAGATTAGATAAATTAGATTTCTTGATTCTTTTCATTTATTGCTCAGGTAGCCTCAGTTAGATTAAAGCTATGTGCAGGACAACAGCTACTTTTTAAAACTCAAACAATCCATTGTGGCTGTGTGTGCGTGTATGTGCACAGACATACATGTACACAGAGAATGTACTTGTATGGTTTTTTTAGGTATAGGATTTTCTAGGTATTAATATCCCAATACCTGTCTACCTAACAAATTATAGGTTTGACCTCACAAGCTGAATTTCTAGCTCAAACACCATGACAGCACTTGATTTTGCACATGCTGGGATGCCTGCGTCTTCCATTGGCTTCAGTTAGAACTGTAGGTGTTGAGAACGTTTGAACATTAGTTTATCAAATGGAAGTGTGAAAATTAGAGGCAAGCTATAGAGCAATTCACATCAATATTTGGCACACAAGGAATTAGGGTTTCCGGTATGGTCTTTCATAAAACTTCTTTCCAAGGATCTACTCATGTGACAGAGATAATTCCTTAAAATGTATTTATCATTTTACATAATGTGGTAAAGGTTTCATATCCGCAGTCCTTGTATACGTTTGTCATTAGAAAGTTTAATTTTCTGGGACTCTTCTTTATGGTAACTTTCACAAAGTGTAAAAAATGTTTGAAATGTAACAGTGGTTTTATTTTTATAAAATGCACTATTTTGTACTTAGAAAGCTGATAAGAAGTGAGGAGGTTTTGTTCAATCTTTTAATTTCCATTAAGAAGTAGTACACATTTTAATATGTCACCATGCAGCGCAGTCACCTAGGAATATCTTTTTTAACAAGTCATTACTCTGTTTTTTTAAATGACTGTCTGTGCACTAACTGTGCACAATGAACTCTGCCCTAATTCCTCTGCCTTCTGTTGTCAGTTTTTCGCTTTTCTTTGCCCTGACAGTGTAGAATGTAATGTCTTGAAAAGTGATTTTTTTTTTTCTCATTCTACCCAGAGCAATGTAGCGATCATTTTGTCTGATGAGTTTGTTGAATTTGATGGATTATTTGTAAAGTGAAATGTTATTTACAGTAAAATATAATACAAAATAATACATTTTTGGGATAGAGGTTTAAACAGTAAACTGTATAATAAATGCAATTTATGGTGGTAAGAATGGAACTGTTTTTGTAGTAATCAGGAAACTTCACTGATTTGTGGGTTTTATTTTAAACTACTCCTCAGTACTGAGAAAAATGTATTTTTAATAGACAAAGTTAATGAATTTAATACAAAACTGGAGAGTGCCCATACTCTAATATAATGTGGTGCTCCAAGTAGGAAATATGTTCATATTTCGGAGAACATTAGGATTGTTTGGTACACCTAAACTTCCTTCATGAAAACTCATTCAAGAGAGTTGTTTCAGTACCTTTCTTCTTATTGTAAAGATCAGCTCATGAATATTTTTACTGTCAATATCTATGACAAACTCTGCTTTCTGAACAAACAAAAGGAGTATTAAATAGGTCTGTCAGCACTCTGTTAGCCCCACTGAGACAAAATGCATCTTTACAAATATGTAAGTGCTGACTAAACAAATTCATTATATCTGAAGCAACTGTATGTTGGACTTTACCAAGGACATTTGAAAGAAATTAATAGTTTTTCTATTTCTGGTTGTGTTACAGGTGTGATGGAAAGGCAGACTTTGCTATGCAGGAGTAGTTGCTTTGAGAAGTACCTCCTTGCACACAGAGTCATTTCAATAAACAGGGCTGCTTATTATGAAAAGTGAAAATTGACAGGAGAAAGAGTACAACTTTTAAAAACAAGATGCTTAAGGACGGTATATAGATATAATAAATAGGGGTTTATTTTGGCAACCTTACTGTGAATGGGTTTGAGCTCTGTTTCTGGGCATGATTCACAGGTTTGGAATATAATCAGGCTAGAGCTTACAGCAATTTGATTACTTTATATTAACATTACTTCCAGTTTATATGAGTCTGTTCCAAAGGATACATTAACAGCAACAGCTGGAAAGTAAAGTTTTAAATATGCTGAAGGTATAGAGAAAGCTCTACCAAATACTTGTGAATTTAGCTCAAAGCGGGTTTGGATCCCCAAGTGTTCCAGCCAGTTTTTAGTCTCGGCCATAAATTTCATTTGCAATGCTTTGCTGTTACCCATTTAAAATTATCAACCCATTTAAAATTATCAATGTTGAAAACTGCTGATCACTGCTTAGGCATTTTCTCTGTCATTCCCAGGAAAGATGTCTAGAGACCGGGCTCTGAGGAAGCAGCAGCAGTTGAATAATTTGGTAGCAGCGGTGACAAAGCTTGCTAAGCCTGGAGATGTGATTGTGGATTTTTGCAGTGGAGGGGTAACGTATCTTTTTGTTTACATGATGCAATTTCTTTCAGCTTTCATCTTCGAAGTTCTAGGTGGTTGCTGCCACAAGGCAAAGCAAAAGTACAAATGCTGAAATTTTAGCTGCTTTCAAAGGTTCTGTCACTGATTAGAGGATGTTCATCATGTAATGAGTCAACAACAGGGACACTGAAAAGTGACTCAGATTTTGTTGTTTGTTTTTGTTTTCACAGGGCCATGTTGGAATTATTCTTGCTCACATGATGCCATCATGTCAGGTAAATTCTAAATATAAAGTACAGATGGTAGGAGCTTTTGGTCTCTGATAATCATCTTAAAAAGATGTGCATGTAAGGTGAATAAATATGAAGACACAATTTTCTCAGGAGAGGACTTAGATTTGAAACATGCAGATTTTTAGCATAATCCCAAATGTGTGCGGTGCTTGCCTGAGAAAACAAAAGTTATAGGAAAATATAAAATATTTGCAAGCTGATTGATACTGGCAAGTATTAAATGCCTTCCATTGTTGTTGGGTTTCCTCCTAATCATTTTGGAGATGTCAAGCTCTGCCACAAGTGATTTAGAGGTTTTCTCAAGTAAAGTACAAAGTTTTGTGCTTGTTGGTAATGTTGTACTTTGATTTCTCAGTATTATTTTGTCTTGCTTTATCCTGTGTGTGAAATCTAGGTGGTGCTCATAGAAAATAAGGAGTTGTCTCTGATCCGTGCTAAAGACAGAAGTGATGAACTAGGTTTAAACAACATTTGGTTCATTCAAGCAAATTTGGACTATTTTAATGGGACTTTTAACATTGGGGTAAGTGATTATAACTTTTCCACTTCAAAACTTCAGTGTCTGGTTAATTATTCTTAAAACAACTAAAACATCTCAGAAAATAAAATTCTATATGTCCTTACAGACAGGCATTTTTTGATGCTATGAGAAGCACCCTTGTTATAGTAACCTGTGTTAAGTTAGTTTTATATTTATTATTTGTTGCAAATTGGCATGGCTTTTATATTATGTGGGTGAAGAAAGAAGTGTCTCTCCAATCAAATACAAAAATAGGAGTGCTGCCTGACCGTGTTGAAGAAAAAATGGGGTAGATTATTGGTTTAATCATGTTATTTTAAAATCAGTGATATAATGGATATACTCTGGAGAAGGTTTTGAAGATGGAAAGAGAAGACTACTGTTGCTCAAATTAAGCCTGAGTACAGTGAAGTGAAATCAGAAGTGTAGTTAGGTGACAGTAAAAGCATTTTAAGATAGAGCAAACAACTCAAGACTACATGATGCAAAACTGAGAAGGAACTATATGGTATACACATGTATTCATTGTGTAAAGTATACTTGAGACCAGTTGTTCTCTGGGTACCCACCCCGCTGAGCTGGAAGACAGGGACGGGGAGCAGAACAAAGCCCCCATAATCCAAGGAGAAATGGTTAGGGACCTGCTACACAACCTAGACACACACAGGTCTATGGGGCTGGATGGGATCCCCCCAAGAGTACTGAAGGAGCTGGTGGAAGTGCTCACCAAGCCACTTTGAATCATTTATCAGCAGTCCTGGCTAACCGGGGAGGTCCCAGTGGACTGGAGGTTAGCAAATGTGACGCCCATCTACAAGAAGGGCCAGAAGGAGCATGCGGGGAACTACGGGCCTGTCAGTCTGACCTTGGTGCCGGGGAAGGTTATGGAGCAGATCATCTTGAGTGCCCTCACATGGCATGTACAGGACAACCAGGCCATCAGGCCCAGTCAGCATGGGTTTATGAAAGCAGGTCCTGCTTGACTAACATGATCTCCTTCTATGACAAGGTGACCTGCTTAGTGGGTGAGGGAAAGGCTGTGGATGTTGTTTACCTGGACTTTAGTAAAGCCTTTGAAAGTGTTTCCTATAGCATTCTCCTGTAGAAACTGGCTGCTCATGGCTTGGACGGGCATTGGACAGGTATGGTTGGACTCGATGATCTTAAAGGTCTTTTCCAACCAAATGATTCTATCATTATGTACTCTTTGCTGGGTAAAATAGTGGCTGGATGGCCAGGCCCAAAAAGTTGTGGTGAATGGAGTTAAATTCCATTGGTGGCCAGTCACAAGTGGTGTTCCCCAGGGCTCGATATTTGGGCCAGTTCTGTTTAATATCTTTATCGATGATCTGGATGAAGGGATTGAGTGCACCTCAGCGACACCAAGTTGGGTGGCAGTGTTGATCTGCTTGAAGGTAGGAAGGCTCTACAGAGGGATCTGGACAGGCTGGATCAAGGCCAGTTGTATGAGGTTCAGCAAGGCCAAGTGCCAGGTCCTTACAACAACCCCACACCGTTATGCAACACTACAGGCTTGGGGAAGAGTGGCTGGAAAGCTGCCTGGCAGAAAAGGACCTGGGGGTGTTGGTCAACAGCCGGCTGAACATGAGCCAGCAGTGTGCCCGGGTGGCCAAGAAGGCCAATAGCATCCTGGCTTGTATCAGAAATAGTGTGGCCAGCAGGACTAGGGAAGTGATTGTCCCCCTGTACTTGGCACTGGTGAGGCTGCACCTCAAATACTGTGTTAGGTTTTGGACCCCTCACTACAAGAAAGACATTGAGGTGCTGGAGCATGTCCAAAGAAGAGCACCGAAGCTGGTGAAGGGTCTAGAGCACAAGTCTTATGAGGAGCGGCTGAGGGAAGTGGGGTTGTTTAGCCTGGAGAAGAGGAGGCTGAGGGGAGACCTTATCGCCCTCTACAACTACCTGAAAGGAGGTTGTAGTGAGGTGGGGGTCAGTCTCTTCTCCCAAGTAACACAAGCAATAGGACAAGAGGAAGCGGCCTCAAGTTGTGTTAGGGGAGGTTTAGATTGGATATTAGGAAGAATTTCTTCACTGAAAGGGTTGTCAAGCACTGGACCAGGCTGCCCAGGGAAGTGGTTGAGTCACCATCCCTGGAGGTATTTAAAAGATGTGTAGATGTGGTGCTTAGGGACATGGTTTAGTGGTGGACTTGGCAGTGTTAGGTTAATGGTTGGACTCGATGATCTTAAAGGTCTTTTCCAACCTAAACAATTGTATGATTCTATGTTTATAAAGGCAGAATGATGTCTCAGTTTTGTAGGACTCCTGCTGAGCACTCTTATTGCAGTCAACAGATGATATTCTGACTCCCAGTTAACTGTAAATGAGCAAATCAAAGCAGGAATCCGAGTTCTGCAGGAGCAAAGTACGTGATTTGAATACTGATTCAAAGCATCCATGTTAGACCCTGAAAGTAAATGAGATGAATGTCCTCTCCAGAATTCTGCAGCCCTAGTGAAGAGTAAGGCATAAACATAGTCTTTTGTAACTCTGTAAAGATTCCTGTCTTCCAGTTTTATTTTCTGTTAATAGAATATGAACTTTTGCAGCAAGCCCCAAGCTTGTGCAAGTCTGACTGTTCTTTAAATCATCCATCCAAGGGCCTGTTTTGGCTGTAGCTTAGGATGTTTAATGCTGAAGGTTTATGGTACATGAACAGCACTGTTTAACTATTTGGTTGGTTTATTTAATAAAGGAAAAGAAATATAGTGCAGGAGAAAGAGGAGAGAATAAATTATTTTAGCCCGGTCCTTCCAAGTGTAAATTTCCAATTCTCTAGCTTTATTTTCTGTGCTACATTGTCATATAAATCTCAGTGGGTGAACTAGAGATCTATTTCAAAAAATCAGGATCTCATGAATAATTTATTGAATTCTGTGTGTGAAGTGTGTAATAGTTTTTCAGTGAAATGAGTCTCCAATTTTGTGATCATTGGGGTTCCTGTCTTTATTTTTTTGGGTCTATTTTTAAGGTTAATACTAAGTTAAATACTCTGTGGAGTTTCTATTAAAAAAAAAAAAAGTTCTATTTTCTCTTTTAAGTTTTGTGACGAAGAAAACATGGAAATATATGTCAGAGAAATTAACTTGGAAATTCTTCATTTCCAGGCCTGTGATTTCAGTTTTTGACTTGATTCTGTAGTCTATTCAACAGACTAACCTGGAGCTTTACCTTTTTGGGAGACCTGCATCAATCTCAGCTTCAGAATTAGTTTGTATCATACCATGATTCACGCTTCAGAATTAGCTCATTAACTCAGGATTAACTTTTCCTGTGCAGCCACATTAAGACAAGAGCTGGCTGGTTTACTGACCAGTAGCACAAGTGTTTGGTGTGCTTGAAGGTAAATAAATAAAGTTTAGCTGCCTTTGTATCATGTAGATGTGGTACTTAGGGACATGGTTTAGTGGGACTTGGCAGTATTAGGTTTAGGGTTGAACTCGATGATCTTAAAGGTCTTTTCCAACCTAAATAATTCTATGATTATGTCATAAACACTGGGCTGATACAGAAATGACAATATAATACCATAATACATAGATATGTACAAAGTTTGGCAATACATCATTTCTGACCCAATCTTCTGAGGCTTGTAAAGCTATTCACTCATTGCAAGACTTCACCATTTTCAGTAAAACAATACAGTGTAAATGTGAGGGTGGACATGATGACATGAAATTCACTGGTTATTGAAATTTAAAGAGGTATAGAAAAAAGAACATGACACAAGTCTTCATTTCTGTGCTTTTGGTATTAATTTAAAACATGTTTATATGCATTTTAGTTACCTTGACATCAAATCTGCATTGCTTAGCTTATCTGCCAGGAGTTCAAAAGCAGGTTAAGAGGAATGTGTCGACCGCTTCCCTTTTGCTCCACATCAAATTTCTGCCCTTATGAATTGTTGGGGTAATGAAGATCAAGGTTCTGAAACAACCTGTTTGAATGCCAAACTTACTATTACATTGTAATCTCACATGTTGTAGTACAACCACCATAATAAATGGCTGTTTATTATGTACAACCACCGTAATAAAGGATTTAAATCTAAAAGTGAAAGCTTTCCAAGTATTCGCATGCAGTGTTCATTTACATGCCAATACACAGAGGAGTCTTTGAGATCTTAGTTGTTAATACTTACATAGTACTCATACTCTTTCAGCTAATTTGTGAGAACAAGTTGAAAAGTTTAAGGTTTGATTGGGGGGTGTTTATTTTTGAGTGTGTTGAGTCCTTGTCTTTTTAAGATCACTAAAGTGAACCTGAGGTTTCATGAAACATTCTTTTCCCTTGACTTTCTTGTGTGCACTAGGCTGTTCTGGGGAGTTGCTGCCCTGGAGGAGTAATACACGGCAATGGTCTCACTGCATTAGCTCTGTTTCTGTCTTCAGGGGCCACTTTGTTTTCCTGTGTCTATAGATGTATGCATTTGTGAACCAAATGCATTATCTGCATTAGTCCTTGCTTTTTATTTTGTTTCAGATAGTGAGTTTAATACATAGGATATCCTGAGAAAGCTTGGTCTTGAATTTTATTTGTGATTTTTCGCTTAGCTAAATTGATTCTGAGAAACACAAAGAAGAAATCAGTTGTTGTAAAAGTTCATAGAGACTCAGCAAAGCTACTGGTTTTATGCACTGCTGTTTTAAGGTCTCTTTTCCAAACGTGCAAGCAAAGCAGAGGTCTTTGTTTTCTGCTTGGATAGATGGGAAAGTAACTATCATTATATTCCATGATAATCTAATAATTGTGACATTAAGAATCTATTTCTGATGTTAAACTAGTTTTAATTTTTTGTGTTAATTTCATACGAGCAGAAAACTTTCATTGTGAAATCATTTTCTTATTAATTTTTTAATATTCTGCTTGAGACAAGAATATTTGTTACCATCTGTATACAGTTATAGTTCAGTTGATGATTAATGGTCTGCTCAGCTGAGCTTACATCAAGCAGTCTGCAAACAAAAAAGTCTTTGTTTTAACCTATATCTGAGAGCAAAGTTTTTATCTTCCAATTGCTTTACCTTGAAAAACGACTTTGAACCCTGAAATCTGAGCTTTGCAGTTTTAAACCTTTTTTCCTAAATTTACAGTGAACAAAAAGCAAAGAAAACAACACAGTTTTACAAATCCATACCACTGCATAAAATTAAAAATGTGCCTCAAAAATGTCCTTAGTTTCCTGAAAACATAGATCAATGTGTATGCACCAGGCCTACTCTTTGAGCTACTGAGTACAGGGAAGAAGGCGGATGAAGTAATGCCTCCATTTCACCTGGCCCATTTGGTATCACACCTATTGATAGGAGAGAGCTGCTTGCCTTTCCTTGCAGTATATTGAGTACAGCGATAACTTGCCTTTCTGTAGTAGAGCATGAAGAATTTGGGTACAACCTGTGCATTGCCCAAACACACATCAGTGCTCGCAGGTAGCTTTTGTGATTGAATGGCATTCTAGTTTTAGTTTGAGCGCCCATCACTAAGAAAAAGAAAAGAATGAGGAGGAGAAAAAAGAAAAGGAGGGCACGTTGTATTTGATGCTTCTCCCCCTCCCTCCCAATGTTTGTGTTATGAAGTTTTTACTCAATACCTTACAATCAAATGATCAAAATTCATGCTTAAATGTTGTCCTTTAAATGTGACCTTCAGGTATATCTGTTACTTCTCTTACTGCTAAGCTGAAATCCAGTTTTGAAATAGCTTTGTGTCTCTAAGTCTTTTTTGCTTGACAAAAACTTTTGACTAATCACCACAGTAGTTTTTCTTTTAATATTTTTCTGGAGCTTGGTTTTTAATTGATTGGATATCACGATGCAGTGTACCTACCTTTTGAGTGCTTTTGGTGAGTGACCCTTGTTCAGTGTTGATGGTTCCCTTGTTAATGGCATAGGCCATAAATTTCCCTCAGCGTAGATGTGAAAGAGAGCAATGAAAAACTGATGAATT
The DNA here is from genome assembly GCA_013401315.1 of Balaeniceps rex. Classification (NCBI taxonomy): domain Eukaryota; kingdom Metazoa; phylum Chordata; class Aves; order Pelecaniformes; family Balaenicipitidae; genus Balaeniceps; species Balaeniceps rex. The sequence goes on from VYZW01010156.1 coordinate 13,931, forward strand.
AAGGACCAGGCCTTTGGCGTAACAGCTTTCACTGTAAAAACTTTCTCATATATTTAAGTAACTCAGTCAACAAAAAAAATACTGCAACAGAATAGTATGTAGAATATTGCTATAAAGAATTTGCTTGTTTCTTTGTTTTTTGTTTTTAACACTGTAGGTGGCTCTGCATGCATGTGGTGTGGCAACAGACATGGTGATCGAACACTGCATCAAGGCACGAGCAGCCTTTGTCATCTCCCCTTGTTGTTATGGCTTCATTCAAAACACAGTGAAGTTTCAATATCCACGAAGGTAAACTAAAGCTAACAAGATAAGCTTTAAAATATCAACTTAAATAAAGGAAGAAAATACTAAAAGAGTATAGAATCAATCAGTCGAAGATCATTGCAAGTGTCTAGGCTAAATTGGTTCACAGTTATAATGCAACTGTTTCCTCCTGTTTCTCTTTGCAAACCCATCCTGAAAGGGAGACAGATTGGTAATTCCTGGGCTGTGTTTTTCTGGATTCATCTATTCATAGTTCAGAAGACTTTATACCATCAACATAGTAGATAACAGCATGTGGGAATCTGTGTAATATGCAGACCTTTTACCTTGAAATCACAAAGTTAATAGAAAACTCATGAAAATTACTGTAAGAAGGGGAATTGACATTTTAATGTTGGAGAAAGATGTAAGTCATCAGCTTAAAGAAATGGGTCTGCTTTATACCACAGTTTACTGCTTGTGAAACTCTTCTGATTTATTCGCAAGTAGACAAGCTCTTCTGTATTTCAGTTCATATTTTTAGTACTTTTTCAATGGACTGTGTTGATATTTTGTCTTCTTCTAATCTGCCATGTTGGAGATAATTATATATCTTAGGCTTAAGAATTTTAATGCCTTTGATACAAATAAAATGTAAAAGGTAAGCATAAAGTGGCAGAAGATAAGAGGCTAACAGCTTTCCGAGGCAGAACTAGATAGGGGAAGAGGGTTGTGGTTTTTTTTTTTTCATAAAGCTGAGCTTTGCATTTTGGATGTCCAAGATGAATCAGATTTAATTCTGCTAGGAATTGCAACATTGTCTTAGGTATATATTTGCTAAAATAAGAAACTGAAACATTCTGTCTTAAAAGGAATCAATAAATGTAAAAAAACCTTATGCATCCATGTTAAGTATTTTTCATACTTTTCTATAATATCAAAGTGTGCTATCACAGAATTGCGTGGAGAGTAAATATTTAGAATTTGTCAGTTTCAGAAACTTTGCATTTAACAGTGCTTTCTCAGTCAATTTGATTCTTCCATCTCTTTGTGTATGCCCTTTTTGTTTTGTCTTGTGACACAGTAAAACAAATAAGTATTCTTAAGGAAGAGGCAATAAAATTTTAAGCCTTCTAAAGTTAGCAGGCATATAGCTTTTCTCTGTTGACTTGTTTTAAAATTGACTGGATACTGTTTAACTTTTGACCAGTTATGTTTTTAGATCCTGAAAACTGGAAATGCTCACTGTGTTAGAAAACTTATTGCTGTAGATGCTGCAAGAATGTAAATTATGGTTTTGTGTTTGCTAAAATTTTGAATCTAACATTGTAAGCCTATGTAGAAAGTTATTTGGTTCATAACATATCAAACCTAGCTCGAGCTACGTTTTAGGGTTTGCTTTTTCTTTTTTCCTTATTTTATATGATCCTAAAACGTGATAGCCTGCCCATATGTCCATGTTGCCTGTGTTCTATACTCAGTTCCATTGTAGGGGCACCTTACTTTTGTGATACAAACAAAATATATGCACGTCTAGAGATTGTGTACTTGTAATATAATGTATTTATGTGACAACATGGAAATGCCAGCAAATCTGTGTTAGCATTTATAATGATTTAAAGAGAGAATTTTTATGAATAATACAATAGGGAAAAAAAAAAAGACGACACCAAATATACTTTTCCTTTTCTAGTGAACTGAAACTGTAATGGTTTCTGGTTTTTTTGAATGCCTTTCTGCAGGATATTTTGTTTAAAATGGTTTTAAGTATGTAATGATAGCTTCTGTTTTCCACCTCTGCTTTTTTTAGATGTTAATTGAATTGGTCTTTTTTTTTTTCCCCAGTCATCAGTTCAAAGAAATTTTGTCCTGCAAGGTATGTAAAAGGGTTGCAGCGGGGAGAGGGTTACGTGCAGTTTCCTGCATTTCACTGGGTCTTCTTATCAAATGAAATATAAGTGGTTATCTTTTAATTGCAAGGAGGAGCATGCGTTATGTGAAATGTTCATTAGTAGTGCAGATGTTGTTGTGTTGCTTTCTCTCCACCATCCATTTTTTAAGGCTTTTTTTCTTCAATGAAATTAAATAGTTTCTTCACAAAAGAACTTTTTTTATCATACTGTATAAGCGAGCCATTCCTAAGATACTTCAACAAGTATCAGTTAACAATTACAGGATACCAATTTATTTAGGTCTTAAATACAACTGTTTATACTGTGGAAATGTCTGATCATTTTTTAGGTAAAATTATTGCTTTTATAGATACTATTTTCTGATAAACATTAGATTTTTTCCCTCTAATTTATGTCTAGAAGATTGGACATAGTGAGTGGGAAGAGCTTATACTCATCAGCAAGAATTTTATACAGTATTGTTTTAAAAACATTATTCAAAATGATTTCAAAAATATTCAAATGTGTTTTGACCCTGATGAGCCAGGGTCTGTGTGGAGAAAGAATCAATGAGACATGCAGATCCAACAGAATGAAGATAACAGATAACAGGGGAGTGAAAAACGACAAGAGCAGAGGTGGACAGCAGACAACTGGTACTGATCTGTTAAGCTTTGTCTAGTGCATTTAAACTAGTTAGTGATGAGCAACCAGATATTTGATGCGCTTAATGTGGCATGGAAAGAAAATGTTTCCATTTGAGATAAGCAAGGTTATATAGAAACTTTACTAAGTTTACATACCAAATCCTAGAAAAGGGTCTTGGCGTTTACAATATAGAAAATGAATTTTGGAGATGCAGAATAATCCTTTGTAACAGAAATATGAGAGACAGTATTTCTAATATGCAAATGGTTTTGGGGACACTGAGTATAACAAAGGTGCTATATGTATCAGGAAAATGGAGATTATCCTTTTTAAGTAAGAGGGCATTTAAAAAATCCAGAAAATTTTCAGCCATCTTGTATAGGGAAGTTCAGTTATCTGGTAATACCCTAATCTTATCTTCATGACAGTCTGGTTTATGTACACTTTACTAATTTACATGGAAATAAATGTGCATGGATTGAGATGATAAAAGCGGCGCAGTGGATTTGGACCTGCCATTATTTTTTCCCTTGATTTAACATTCTTTTCAACATATTTATATGTTTCTAACACATAATCACAAAGAACTCAGGTTTCAGTTCAAGAAGAGTTTATTTACTAACATATTATTAAAAGTAGACCTGTTGACAGTACAGAGGGACAAGGTGACAATTATAAAGTCAAGGGTACCTTGATTAGGATAATGTGTATAATATCATTAAAGCTTAGTGAATTTTTTCTTAATCTGTTAATCCACGGAGGTTTAAATGACAGGGTTTATCAACACTATAGAAGTTCCAGCATTTTATTATTTGTGTTGCAGAAGGGCACAGGGGCCAAGGACAGTGCTGAAAAATACTGCTGCTGTTAATAATGTGAGAGTCTATACAAATGGTCTAGGCTGGTTGGTGCCTCAAATAATCCTAGTTATAAATAACTTTTGTTATACAGCTAGCTATATGCATTTTTATATTTCATATTAATAAATTGTTACAGGTTATTGGCTAGTAGCCAGAGCTGCCATGTGTTAGCCAGACGTTGTCTGTGTCACCCCCTTCCAGTTCCCATTTTAAATTCATTTCTCTTATCTTTCATTTTAGTGAGATCTAAAAACACATCCAGAAGTCTGGCAATTCCAAAACTTTTTTGATGAGAACATTATGCTGTAATTCATTAGTTTATAGCTGCAAAGAATAAGGTTATGATAGCTGTAGATTTCTACCATGATACATTTTGAGACTCTGTTTGTCAAGATACTCTCCCTATAGGAGAATTGGAAAGTAAAACTGAAGAACTTTGCACATACAGCTTTGAAAACTTAATAGGAGTTGAAGACGTGGGTGTTCTAGTAAGCAAATTAACTGTTTATGCACACACAAAATTTGGGCAGTTTATAATTATCTTCATTATTTTAGAAATGCTTTTCTTATTTCTGCCAACAGGGAATGTGACAATTTAATGACTGTGTCATGGGAAACGATGTAGTCATAACTTAGGCTCTAGTTTAACTTTTTGGATCATCTCTATAGGAAGCCAAGGCAATAGAGTCAGTCCAGAGTTTCAGGTTAAGTGGTGAGGCTTACCTTGGCTCTGGTCTAGTTGGGTAAGCTGAGAACCTGATGTTGCAAAGGGCTGGGTTGTGTTGGGTGCCTGAAGGCTGGTGAGGGGTTCTGTGCTAATGTGCATCTCCCTCTCCTCTGAATCTCTCTTTTTCTCCCCAAGCTGCCTATTACTGCTTCTTCTCTCCTAACAGCAGCCACATTGCCTGTGGCTCTCCTCCTCCATTCTCCAGTAGTCACATCTGGGTTTAACATTTTCAGCTCTTTTGTACTACAAAACCAGCCATATTTGAACTGAACTGATTGGGCATAACATGTTTAAGTCCTAAATGTGTTATAACATGTTCTCATTTTGCTTGCATATTTCTAACGGAGCTGTGAGCTGAAAACCTTCATGTGAATGAGCTGTACTAGGGAACAAATAACCCTGCCTCAAGATATTGTAAATTTATTTAAATGAGTAATATTTGAGTATCAAGTAGCGATAATATTTTATTTTAGAATATGTGGGCAAACCTTTTTGTGGTCAGGTGTCTATTCAATTCATGAATTGGATGGATTGTACTGTGGAGGGAGTTACCATCTTGATTTGATATGAAGATGGGATTTCATTCAGGCTTTTTGTGAAATGAAGACTTTTGGATGTTTATGTCCCCCTAATAAAAAGCTGGAGTAAGTATCCTTACTTCAGGATACTGAACAAAGCTGAAGTATCCTTAGGTGAAGTTGCTCTCTCCATCTGTTACAGGAACCAAACCTTTAAAATCATAATTTTATATCAGACAAGAATTTAAAAAAAAAAAAAAATTCTTTTGATGCAAGACACCTGTCCTTTTTTCAGAACTGTAGCTCTGGAAGCTTTGCTTAGCAAAGCATTTCTTCTTGTTGTCCATTTCTGTTTTCTCCCCATGACATTATAGGAGACTTGGGAATGTTGTACAGTTCTAAAATGGTTCTGATTTACTCTGTCCTGTACTTAATATTGCAGCTGTCCCAAAGAGCGCAGCTGTCATCAGAGCATTAATTTCATGGCTACGCCTTCAAGGCTTTTTCTCTCACCATCTGGCTAACTTGCCTTCCTTAGCTTGGCTGGTCTTTGAGAAACCACTATGCTAGCATACATAGGCGGTGTTTTTTGAAGGCAGGTAAAGATGGGGTTCTGCCTGCTTGTGTAGTGATCTAAGCAGGGAGTAAAGTGGTGGGGCTAACCCTCCACTGCACCATACCCCTGGGTGACAAGACAGGAAGAAATCAACAGCAGCTGTTGTAGAAGCCTGTGCAGAAACTTTAAGTGGAACAGGGATAGTTTGAAAGTGAATTGTGCTCATTTTGATGTAGGAAACTTTCCTATTCACAGCCAGGTGTATTTTGCCTTCATGATCTTTTGGGTTGATCCTGAATGGATTTGGCAAAGCAGAGGAAGTTTGACCCACAACACGATTCTTCTGGGATTCAAAATCACTGCTTGGGAGAAATGTGAAGTAGTTCAAATCACCTATTTAAGAATTTTGTCTTGGCTGCTTATTGATGCAGAGATACTGTCCCATGATGACTGCTAAAAGAAGGCTGTGTTGCTCATCAGTAATTGAAGGCAAAATTAGTCTGCAATATGTCTTCGAAGAATGCTATCTTGTATACATCCCATCCAACGCAACTGCTGCAGAGAATTAGAGAAAATTTAGCAAGAAACAAATACTCATGAGTAGAAATATGGTCATGATTACAAACACTTAATTTACACACGTATTTACAAGCCAAAGTAGTATCAAAATTAGAATTTGCACACAGATAATTTTTCTAGAAATACAGTCTTCAACATGATAGCTGTTTTGATACTTTTAAACATTTAATTAGTTTTTTCTTACTTTATTTGTAAGAGGGAAATGCTACTGGACCAAATTTCTTTACTTTTTCTCCTAGGAGCACATGATCCTTTGCAGATTTGCAGATCAGACAGCTCTTCAGCTTCCACCTGAACGCAGGCTAATTGGTATGAATTTCTGCACCTGTTGTGTAAACTATCTCACTAATGTATTTACCTTGATACATAAAGAAAGAAGTAGTACATTTATGAACAGGGCATTAAGTTGCTGTCTTCACATAACAATTGAAAAATTTGAGTTTCTTCACATGCTGTTCTGAACTATGGTATAGAAACTCTTTTTTTCTTTCAGAATTATCAATACGAGATAGAGGATTTGCATTTTACTGATTTTTGTTGCTTCATCTTTTTTTTTCTCCCACCATTCTTTGAAAAGAATGAGGTCTTTGTAAAGTTCGCTGAAGTCCTGCTATTGCCAGTTTATCTTACATTAAAAGCACAGGCTGTTTGTAGTAGTGATTTTCAGTGTGCACCCTTTGTCCTGCTTGTAATAGCTGGTGATAACTCTCTTAAAAGGGCAAACATCTAATGCCAGCTGGAAATGATAAGGCTAAATTGCAGAGGTTGGGCTAGCTTTGGTAGAGGCAGGCTTAAGAACAGACAAACATGTTTGGCCCACTGTCCTGGTTTCAGCTGGGATAGAGTTACTTTTCTTCCTAGTAGCTGGCATAGTGCTGCGTTTTGGATTTAGTATGAGAATAACGTTGATAACACACTGATGGTTTAGTTGTTGCTAAGTAGTGCTTACACCAGTCAAGGACTTTTCAGCTTCTCATGCCCTGCCAGCGAGAAGCTGGGAGGGGGCACAGCCAAGACAGCTGACCCAAACTGACCAAAGGGCTATTCCATACCATATGATGACATGCTCAGTATATAAACTGGGGGAGTTGGCTGGGGGGCAGCGATCGCTGCTCGGGGACTGGCTGGGTATCGGTCAGCGGGTGGTAAGCAGTTGCATCGTGCATCACTTGCTTTGTATATTATTATTATTACTACTACTATTTTATTTTATTTTATTTCATTTATTAAACTGTTCTTATCTCAACCAGGCGGGGAGGGTGAGCGAGAAGCTGTGTGGTGCTTGGTTGCTGATAGGGCCTAAAGCACAACACCCACCTCACTATTAGGATCATCATAATAATTTTAGAAAAGAACCCAACAGGTTTTCTGGGATTTTTTTTTTTAAATAGTGAATAATATTTATAATTTGAAGACTTTGCCAAGAACACAGTTTGGCTTACCCCTTACTTGGAGTACCAGCCTTCCCATTGTGGGAAAACTTGTGTTACAGGTACAGCAGTGCGTGACTCAATTTTTACCTTTTGGTAGTCAATTCTGTTTCAGGTTTGTACTGTACTGCCTTCTGAGTAAGAGCAGCTGCCTTCTGTCGGGTCATTTCCATGCAATTAATGGCCAAAGTAAGTTGATCCCTGAGATTTTACTTTCTTGGTCAGGTGTCAATGATATCTGAGGAAAAGAAATGCAAGAAGCTATCATTAAGATAGCGGGAATTTCATTACTCAGAAGGACAGCAAAATACATAACACTTCAAATATTTGGAATAAGCAAAGCTGTTTCTTCATTATGTGCAGTAGTCTAATATTCTTTGACTTGCAAAAGGGTATAACGTGCTCCCGTCTGGTATTAATGTTCTGATGGAAGGTATAAATTAGCTTCCAGGTCAGAAAAGACAGAAGGGGCTGGGAACGCTCAGGATATATCTGCGCATTCTTGGCTTGCAAGAAACACTTAGAAAGTATATTAAAGCAGTAGTAGCAGATAATCATAATGTTTTTAAAAAGCTTCATTTGAAGAATTCAAAGGATTTCCTATACTCACTGCACAAAAAGAAAATAATACAGATTCTGAGATAACAATATCTATTTTATAACAAATTTGTTGGCTCTTTTGCTATCATCACAGTATTTGAAGAAAAAAAAAAAAAAAAAGGCAAAAAACCAAAAGAGCAGTGTTCAGTTACCCGTGTAGCACCCCACATTGTCTCCTGCTGCTTGCCAGGTGGACTGAAAATTGGAAAAGGACCCAAAAAAGTTTCTTGAAAGATTGTAACTTTTATCTGTTCTCTGTCTCTGAAACTGCATTTTTTTTCACAAATTTATCTTTTATGTGCTTTGCCCTGACAAAAAACCAAACATAAATCTTATTCCTCTCCGTTCCCCTACTTAATTGCTTTTTCTGTTTTAAAGAATGTTCTTTTTTCTTTAAGTTCCATGTAATACTAACCTGTTTCAGTGAAGATCATTCCCATTTCAGTGTTCTGTTTCAGCTTTGAAACTGGTTTTATGGGAATCTTGTTGGGGTACTTTTAAGTTTTGCTTGCAAATAACTGAAGATTGAATCAGATCATTGTTACAGCCATGGTGAGATTTTTTTGTTCTTATTTAATTTTGTGCAGTGCATGATCAGGGTATTGAGAAAACTGTGTAGATTTTATTTAGTGAAGTATTCCTGAACAGGTGGAGACTTTTTCTTTGCTATTGTAAATGGTGGCAAAATGACTCATTCTGCGACTTTTTGAATATTTAAGGATTGTCTTGTAAATAGTATTTTAGCAATTACCACTGAATTTACACAGCTTCAGTGAAGTGACAAATCATTTTGTTTCATTACCTGTAAGCCCCTAAAGCACTAAAGTACAGCATTCTGTCTGTGACTGTCATGGCTGAAACAACACATTGGTCAAAGGAGTTATCATCAGTTTCTGTAGCATCTGTGAACGTAAAAATATGCAGTTGAACGCAGTTCTGCTACGCACAGCAATTCTCTCTTAAATGAACAAAGTTCTGTTTCCTGTTTTCACTGGACATGTGTGTTTTATCCTCTACATGCAGCAGTGGGACCTGAGTGCAAGCATACTGAATGATTTTGTGAACATCACTACAGTGCACCTGATTGATTCTGTCTGATCACAGAACTGCTCCGTGTATTTCACACAGTCTTACTGAGAGCACCTGGGGAACCAGGCCCCATTGTGACAATCCCAACGCCTCCTTGGCGTGTACACTTTGAATAATAATGATACTGCTGTCAGTGGCAGGAGCACGTACATGCCATTTTGTTCAACCAACAGGAGAAGGTGACTTTCTATGAAACTACAAATGTAGGAGAATAGTGCCACAAGAAGTGATTTACAGAGATCTATCGTGGTTGGTTATATAAACTGGTAATTTCTCCCTGCAACACATAAATCGATACAGGACTGAGTTGGAAAGTTCTTTTTCAGACCTAACCTTATTATTGTATCTCAAAATTGTCTCCTACCCAATTACTACCCCTCTCAAATTCCAAGCCACCAACGGAATGGAGTCCAAATGTCACAATGTTGGTGAAGTCAAATTACTGAATTTCTTTTGTAACTAAAGAATTCAGCTGAGAAGTAGAAAATACTTCTGACCATCAGCTCACTGTGGAAAGACAGAATAGATTGGGCTGAGTACTGTATTGAAGTGTGATGTGCACCAGCTGTTCTGAAATGCAAGGATACTGAGGGGCATGTTAGTGCCACCTACCCAAGACTTCTACAGGCACCTAACAGATGCATACCAGGGCTTGTAATGATACAGGCACTCAGGCTCTGTGTATATTCATGGGAGAGGTAGGCAGTTCCACAGGATAGTTTGGAATGCCAGACTTGTATCCTGGTACACAGGATAAGTACTCCTGTCTCTTCCCTTCATAGAATCATACAATCATTTAGGTTGGAAAAGACCT
>VYZW01010161.1:0-33557 GCA_013401315.1 Balaeniceps rex
TTATATTATTTTTGCATCTTACTAAATTTTCTGAATTCATATAAAAGGCTTGTTTCATCGTTGTCACTTATCTCCTAGCCAGAGTAATGGTGATAAACATGAGACAAAAGATAACTTCCTGCATTTCAATAAACAAGAAAGATTCTGGATATGCCCAGAAAGGGAGAAGACTTCCATCCTATATTTCTCACTATGAAGGAGTTACTGGTGGTTTTGTACATAAGCCCATTACAATTGCCTGGGGCTCCCCCAGGCGATGGGCAGCGTGCCTTTGTGGTTCAGGAACTGAGTGAGAATTGGAATACTCAGCTTATTAAAAAAGGCAATGCCACGAGACAGAGCACCAAGTTACTGCTGGTCTAACAGGCCTCAAATGGGTCTGATGACCCACCGTGCTGGGTGATATGAGAATACAGAATAAGATCATTATCCTCCTATGGTAGCAGGGTTTTGGGTTGATTTTTGTTTTCTTTTTTTCTTTTTCCCCTCCCCTTTACCCTCTGCTTGACTACTCATGATCTTCTACTGTACCTGTTTGTGTAAGGGCAAGGACACACCCGACAGGAACCTTGAGTGGCATCTCCAAAATAACCATCTTTACAGCGCTCACATTTCTCCCCAGCAGTATTATACTGACAGTTCTGAAAAAGGAAACAAGCAAGACAGTTAACAGTGCTTTACCACTCAATATGGCTTTATTATTATTTAAAAAAAAAATATAGCCAATCTACTCAGAGGATATGTTCTTTCCCTTCCTCATAATCAAGCATTTACTGCCAAACTGCCTTCACGACCAGGATAGATTGATTCCAGTCATTCTCTAATTGTAGAAAGCACAGTTTGCTCACTATTGTGGAAAAGCAACAGGTAAATAAGCAGCATTAAGCATATTTTTAAAGAAATGCAATCAGATGCACAGTTTGTTAAGGAACATCCCATCAATGCATTCTCTTTGTCTTTCTTGATATTTCAATTAAAAATCACTATATTTAAATGGAACTTTAGATTTTGCATTTTAACACTAATTAGAAAGCAGGTATCATTTAAAAGCATGCAATTAATTGAGCCCAAGTACATTCTTAAAAAAAAATCCCAGGAAATTAATATAAAAAGTATTTCTCTTAGTAGATTCAGATCAGAATTGAATTTCATGTACTTTCTCCAGTGTGTATGCAATTTGTATTGTATTTATCTGGGGTAACTGGAATAAATAATGAAAAGCAAAGCTAGGAAAACAACTGAAACTGATACAACTGAGCCGCTTTTTTCCATGATAAAATTGTTGGGAATTATATCTTATTTTAGAAACATTCTTATTCCTGGTGCTGTCTAATTGTCACACACATTCAGACTCGATGATCTTAAAGGTCTTTTCCAACCTAAATGATTCTATGATTCTACATTTATACATTATGGGGAGAGGATGAGCAAGTTGCTTTTGCATTACCTAAAGCAATGCTAATTTAAAATAGAAGTTGTTCAAATACATTTTTGAGCAGCCATAAAAATTCCATGTGACCAACACTCAAGAGGCATTAAAGCTCCCAAGTTCTAAAACTGTTTTCTTCAACGTGCAACAGACTGATCCAGTGTCCCACAGAGCTGAGGGTGTACTAATGAAGTGAAAGATGGAAAAAGAAAGTGGGAAATTGGCTGGAAGCAGCCACTGAGCAGACTGCACTCCCATTTCGTGGGCTTTGATGGCTTAGGGCTATTGTTGAAGGCCCTACTACCATGTGTTCCTGCAGAGGGGCATTTTTCCCTACAAATGAGAAACACTTCTGTCTTTCCCATCTCCTTTTACACTCCATTCACTTCCACGTTTCTTTACACCCAGATTCCCTCATCCACATCAACAGCCCTTCCCTCAGACTCTGCACATAGTAAACCCTAATTTGTTTTCATTTTGGTTAAAGGACTAAATTCGTGGCTCACTTGTGAAAGATTCTGGGAAAGAACAGGAAAAGCTTCAGTTCACATATGGGCCATTTAACTAGGGGAAGCTAAAGTAATATGAAACACTATGTTTGTGAAAGGAACCATTTTAAAATGCAGCCTCTATAAAAGCTGGTGCATATATTCCTGCAAAAAGCTCACGGAAGGGGAACTAGGGGAAGCTAAAGTAGTATGAAGACACTATGTTTGTAAAAGGAACCATTTTAAAATTCAACCTGTATAAAAACTGGTGCATGTATTCCTGCAAAAAGCTCATGGAAAATTCAGACTGTTTCTGAATAATTACTGTAAATTTTGATAATCCTGAAGAATAAATTAAACTGAAAAAAGAGTAAAAGAGAGGTATTTAAAACTATTTGTGTTGGTTTCATCTTGGAGCAACCTCCTCCCCCCGCCAAGTTTATTTCCTGGCTTTTGTTTTGCTCACTCTGTCTATAGAAACTGAAGCAATTCCATAATTGCTGAAGAAAGTTTAAGATATTTCACATATAAGCCACTCGGAATGTGCCATGCTGTTCCTCTAGCTACATGATGTAGAAGGACGGGAGAACATAATCCAGTGCTCCCAAGGCATGGTGGAATGAAACCAGAGCAGCAACTCCCTCATGGATCTTCCTTCAAGTTTCACAGGGCCAGAGACACCCCTGGAGTCACAGCATCTCCAAACCATCAAGTATCGCGAACTCTGAAAGGAAAACTCTCAGCTGACCCCATATGCACCCATATGGTACAAGGAAGCCAGAGCAGAGTGTGTCAGGGCCACAACAGAAACACCTATGTACATGGTGTTACATGACATGAAACAACATGTCATGGAATGAGCAAGTCTCAGCACCATGCTGCTGCTGAGGGAACGTGCCTTTCAGAAGGAAGGGCAGGGACCACAAGGACACAAAGCATGATTAATGGCAGAGGGATGGCTTTTCCCTACACGTGAGAACTAGTTCTTCTGCCTTCTCCACCTCTTCCTGCACTCTGTTCTCCTCCACTTTCAACAGCACAGCACTGCACCCCTCTCCGTCCACCAGCACACAGCAGGATGGCTATCACCTGAGCTGGGGAGGATTGCACTGCTGCCACAGAGGAGTCAGCCTGGGATTAGCCTCACAGAGCCTTCTCTGGAGGCTATCACTGGAGAGAAGCTGACATGTGAAGGTACTGGGGTCCAGTGCTCCAGGTGAGCAGGAAGAAGGAGGCCAAGTGAGCAAGCTTTGCACTTTGGATATGACACTTGACGACTCCGCATTGGGAAGCCTCCTTGTCTTCTCTGCACCACTGTAGGTCTTTGTCCCATGGCTCCTCTACAGAGAGACAAACTTACTCCTTATCAGGTGGAGGCTCATGATGGAAACACAGGCCCTCTGGGCTTTCACTTTGTACCACGTTATCCTGGATGACTTTGCTTGCCCTAAATTTTGTCCCAGGGCCAAGTATTGATTTAGCTCTATCTATTTTAAAGTTAATCCAGCTGTGACAAGGAGGGGACAAAGAGAAACCTAAAGCACATACTTCATGAGGTAAAAGTGAAATTTCCTTTTTTTTTTTTCTTTATAATTTTCATCTGAAATCAAACTTCCTCATCTTTATAGCTCTGCTGAAGCACTTTCCTGTCACAGCCTGCCCTGCCTCTCCAAAGCAGCAGCCTGTAAGTCATCCCCCAGAATGTGCTGAATTGGTTTATAGTTTCCATTAAAGCAAGAGGGTTGGTTGAGACAAAGTCAGGGGGGAATGACATAACGCGCAGGAATGCACCGCAGGCAGAACAGATGCAGCACGAACAAGGAAGAAATAATAGAGAAGATAGACCATGAAAGATGTTGGCAGGGTTCTTGTTTACACAGTAAGTGAAAAATTAGTGAAAAGTTTTTAAGTGGGAATTTTTCAGAACAAACTGTTCAAAGAAGCGTCGGGGATATAAGCTGGAGGAGCACAGTCGGCCAAATGTCACACTTGCATTGCTACAAGGGCTGATCCACTCCCATGAGGCTGCTTTACGTTTAATACGGCGGGCCAGGGAGCAAAATCTGCCCCAGTATATCTTCTGAAATTTTCTAATTAATCTAACTTCTATTTCCTTTATCTCACCTTATTTACTGCAGTATTTTTTAATCCATCTAGCTATAAATTAAACAAGCAATTCTGCAAAGACTATGCTATGCATGAATGCGCTATTCATCAGCATTGACAAACCCTAGTACATATGACAAACTAAGGACTGCATATGCCAGGATAGGATCCCATATTTATTATAAATAACTGCAAATACTTACGTATCTGCTAATTTGGTGACTTTTTGTACCATGAGCTAACAAAAAATACAGGGGAAGGAAGAAAACAAAACCAAGGACACAAATTATTCTAATCACCCACAACTACATTAAGCATACATGTAAGTGTATGCAACTTACGCTCATTAACAGTACAAGATATAGAGAATGAGACATGCAAGGGTTATTTTTAGTTGCTAGGAATTTAACAATATTGTATAGTGCATAATGCTGTAAGGTAAATTTTTTTCTCCTTTTTTCAAATTAATTTCTTGAAAGTTAGTATTTACTTACAATACATTTTCCAGTACCATCTTGACACCTATTTGAATTTCCATTGCAGTTGCAGGGGACACAGCGTCCAGTAAATAGTCCTTTATTCTCACGATAAAATCCAAGGCCACATTCCTAGACAGTACGCAGAGAGAAAAAAAATAGTGTTGGTGGAAAGAAAGTTTTACGGGTTATGGGAAGGCTATTTTGAAATTGTTTGCCATTTTCAAGGAGTAGAGGAGGTGTACATTTCCTGGCAAGCTCTTCTAAGTCCATATTATTGCTTAAATAATAAGTATTTTAACACAACAAATGGCAATGAAGAATGGAGCTGAAGAAGTTTCAGCCTCAGCATCTGAACCCTGTGCTCTATACTTTGTGGAAGTGGGGATTTCATCGGTTTGACTCTAACCTCTGAGCAAAACACATTTCCTGTAGCTATGTACAAAGGTGTAGAATATTACTTTTAAACTACAGAAAAAGATTTGGATATAGATTCATACTAGAGTCTTCTCAAAGAAGAATCCTCCTGGGGGCTAGCACAACTCAAATGAAGCACATGATTGGGAAAAGCCAACACAGACTCACCAAGGGCAAATCGTGCTTGACAAACCTGGTCGCCTTCTACAACAAAGTAGCCTGCTCGGTTGATGTGGGGCGAGCAGTGGACATTGTCTACCTGGATTTCTCCAAGGCTTTCGATACGATTTCCCACAGCCTCCTCCTAGATAAACTGATGCGCTATGGTCTAGACAAGTGGTCTGTGTGATGGGTGGGGAACTGGCTGGCAGGCTGCACCCAGAGGGTGGTGGTAAATAGCTCCTTTTCAAACTGGCAACCAATAATGAAGATTAATATCTTCATAAGTGATCTGGATGATGGGATCAAGTGTACCCTGATGAAGTTTGCCAATGATACCAAACTGAGTGGGAAAATGGACACTTTGGAAGGGAGAGCCATCCTGCAGGAAGACCTGGATAGGCTGGAAGAGTGGGCTAACAAGAACCTTATGAAGTTCAACAAAGACAAATGTAAGGTCTTACACCTGGGAAAACATAATCCAGGAGTGCAGCACAGGCTGGGATCTACCCGGCTGGGGAGCAGCTGTGTGGAAAAGGACCTGGGGGTCCTTGTGGACAAGCAGCTCAATATGACTGAACAGTGTGCTGCTGTGGCAAAGCAAGCCAGCAGGATGCTGGATTGCATCAACAAGAGCATCACCAGCAGAGATAAAGAAGTCATTATCCTACTCTACTCAGAGCTTGTCAGGCCACACCTGGAATACTGTGTTCGGTTTTGGTCCCTACTATACAAAAAAGATGTGGACAGACTGAGAGGGCCCAGAAAAGGGCCAAAAAGATAATCAAAGGACTGGGAAGCCTGCCATATGAGGAAAGGCTGAGAGAACTGTTCAGCCTTGAGAAAAGAAGGCTTAGGGGAGACCTTATCACCATGTTCCAGCATTTAAAGGGTGGCTACAAAGAAGATGGAGACTCCCTTTTTACAAGGAGTCACATAGAAAGACGAGGGGTAATGGGTACAAGTTACTCCTGGGGAGATTCCCAAAGAGGAAAATTTTTCACAATGAGAACAATTAGCCATTGGAATAATCTCCCCAGGGAAGTGGTGGATTCCCCAACATTGGACACTTTTAAGATTCGACTGGACAGGGCGCTGGGCCATCTTGTCTAGACCGTGCTTTTGCCAAGAAAGGCTGGACCAGATGATCCTTGAGGTCCCTTCCAACCTGGTATTCTATGATTCCATGAACATATGGAAATCTCACATATTAGCTAGTGGTTGTATGAAATCTTGATATTAATTGAACTACGGTGTATTCCTTGGAAATACTTCTAATGAGATATCTGTTACATTAATTCATCATGACTTCTACAATAAGTCTACCTAGAGCTATACAAAGCCATGCTTAGACAGAGATAGGTGATATAACAAAACACACAGCAGCCTAATTTCTAAGTGCAGGCTTGTCCTGAAGACCCGGGAAGCATGAGAAGAATGTTCAGCTATTGAGGGCACAGGAGCAGGAGCACAGCCTGTCATATCAAAGTCGGGTTTAAATAGGGAACTGAACCAGATGAAGATTATGAATGAAGCAAGAGACATGGAATTTGTTAGCCTACACCAGGAAGGTAGTAACTAATATGTTAAAACCAGGTTCCTGCTCGGCATGGGCAGGGAAAGCACAAGGGTAGGGAAAGTATAAGGAATTCTTCCTGGGCATGGAGCCTTCCCATACACAAACCAATTAAAAAATTAATGCCCACATTCTCTGCTCACCATCCTCCTGGCACACCAACCACACCACAAATGACTGGACATAAGTCTATCCTTTCTATTCCCTAGCTCCTTTTCACTAGTAACTAAGTTGGTGTGGTGCAAGGAAGATCAGAGGCTGTATGGAAGCGGGGAAAAAGCAGTGCTCCCCACGAAGCAAACACCTCCCAGGTTCCTGCCTCCGGCAATGTACTTCTGCACTGTATCTATACCTCACCTGTACTTCACCATTAGGGGCTGGCCCCAATGACATTCAGAAAACGAGTGACAGATGAACTTTAAAGCCATAAATCTTTTCTCATAGCAGTTGCACTTTCAAGACTGATGGGACTAATCCAAAGAGCAAAGGGTTTGGTGGGACGGTGTCTCAAATCACGTTCCAATGTAAGTATTTATGCAGGGAGAGGATTAAGCAGTGAATTTATCAACCATGTAACTACCAGAGGAAAAAAAAAAAAATCACTTCTTCCAAAAAGGATCCCAAAAGGAATATTGAGTTATTGCTGTTTAAACAACAGTTGCTAGTGGCACCTTTGCCTTCTTTACATGTGGGATAAATGAAAAAAAAAAAAAAAAAAGAAGTATGCAGAATACTAATATCATCAACAACTTTTAATACTGACTTCAGTGTGAGCAGGGACTGAATTTAGAATAGGCACTTGAAATTTTTCAGATACATTTTTAAAAGGGCGAATATGTTCCCTGAACAGCAGGGAGCCAATATACACAGCTTCTGAAGAAACCAGGGCCTGAAATACATTAAACAGCATGACTAAAATATAGGCTCTAATGCATACAAATTTTATTTACTGAAAGTCTCTTTTTGGAGAGCAAAATGAATCACTCATTTAAAAAATATATCCAAGTGCACTTGGAAAAAAATCTAAGCAGCTTTTTGTTTTTCTATTTATGCTGTCTTTAAAACAACACATTTGGAGTATGTGGGCACTTTGTTTTCAAAGCAGCATTCGTGATACTGAAAAATTGATTCCATACGAAGATAAAGCTCTAAGCACTTTCAAGTGCTTAGGAGTTCAGGCTGACTGTTTTCAAGTACACAAGGATTTAATAGAAACTTCTCGCACACGCTTTTGTTAGCAAAGTACTTACTTAGAGATGTAAGAAGATTAGCCTTCTTATTACTTTTATATTAAGTAATTTAGAAGTTGTTATCAGGTTAGTTCATTTAAAAACAAACAGAAAGAAGGAAGCAAGCGAGGAAGGGAAAATGAACAAATTACCTGTCTCAGGTAAAAATCCCTTTGAACTTGTTGCTGCTGACTCCTCTCCTGAAGGTGAGGATACGACAGCCGCTGTTGCATGCCTTGTGCTAAACGACACCCTAGGGCTACTAAAGTGACAACCAGCCATCCTACATTCCTCCGCCTCTGTGCTTGGGCCATCATTTTACTTTAGCTCCACTGCGAACATACGCTGCTATCCTTTCGGCGCTCACCCGGTCTCTTATACTCTCTCTTCTTCTCCAGCTTCTGACTCAGATTAATGAGGCTCTGTGCTGTGATGGGCCCCACCTTTAAACTTTATACGTGAGTCAAGTTGTACAGCACACATTACCGTTCCTGAGGTTAACAAGTAACCCCGCAGTTCCTGTAGCTCAATATATACCTAAGTCGGGGTGTGGCAGGCATCACCTCCTCCCCACCCAAGGCAGCCAGACAGAGCTAGGTGATTAGAGCAGTAAATCACTGCCTGAGTAATGCTGCATAAATATACGGGGCGTACAAACTACCCAGGTGAGTATCTTGATCACTTCCTCTGGCTATGTATTTCCACTAGGTTATATAAAAAACCCCAACACCTTAGTTTATAAAGGCAGTATGTTGAAAGCAGTAGGAATTTCAGTCAATGCTCATCAATTTGCGTGTGGCACAGAACATCAAATGGGTGAAAAAATGAGTTTCTAGAAATATTTCCAAAACGGTATTCGACAGATGATGAAGAGCTGCCCTGAGCAGTGGACGCACACACGAGACATAAGCCAACTGTAAATGTTGTTTTGTTCAGTCTCTCTGCAGCTGCTCTCATCTATTCTTTCATTCTTATTTCAAAAATGTTTGCAAGGTTAGTACAGCAATTGCTTCTAACCCTCAACCATTTTCTGAGAGAATAATTCCTCATGTTTTGTGCACTTTGTACACCGCTTATTTCTCCGGTACTTTATTCTGCTGCCTTGGGTGCTTACACATTGGAACAGTCAAGCTCTAAGCTAAGCAAAGTGACAACCAAAAGAATTACAGCTACAGGAGCAGCATTATGGACAGGACATACAACTGTGGCTAGGATTTCACCATTCTTCAGGTAACAGTATTACTTTGCAATGTTTACATTATCTTTCATAAAAATATCTCCAAATATTTTTTGCAAGTATGTTAACTTCAGCTTTCAAACATTTTCCTATAAAAATAGGAAAAGCGTTAGTCACTCTGTGAAAATAGGAAAGCATCCAGAATTATCTAGGTTCAGGTATCTTGGACCCTGCTAAAATAAGGAACACCAGGAATCTTCTCTACTGTGTAGGGTCTCACAGACTTTGATCAAGTCAACTCTGACCCTCTCTCCATCAAAGTATCGACAGAGATTATTCAGCCTCTCGTAGGGCATCACAGAAGAATTCCTCATCATAGTGCCTTACACATGTAAAATGACATTCACAGCTCCACAAAAGCAATCACGAGTTGAATAACCCTACAGTACTTCTTAGACAGTGAAAGTACTTGAGCCATTGAAAGTGCACACGCTTACAAGAAGCACGTTTAATTACTTTAGCCTGTTCCTCTAACTAAACCAGTATGTATAGCTGTAGGCAAGACGAAAGATAATGGTACAGTATGGAGGCAGACGCTTCCTACCTGACATGAGTCACCCGCGTACTCCGGAGGGCAGGAGCATGTCTCGACACTGTATGCAACGCTGCCACTTCCTGCGCTGGTGGCTTTTTCCAGCCCAACCTCACCAAGGGTTAATCGCTGAGTCTCCGTGAAGTAAAGGCCTCTGATGTGTAAGCCATCTAGTCTAGACAGGATTATCATCAGTTCTTCTCTGGATACAAGGTTATTGCTGGTGGCATGCCTGAAGTTTCCCTGCACATTAAGGGTACAAAATGAGCACAGCCTTACTGCTTCTTAAAAAGAGTATCTGCAATGGATGACAGAAAAAGGGAGAAAAACCCCATGGAACAGACCCCTATAGTGCCAATTGGTGTGGGGTGAAATAGAGGTCAGGAAAATAAATATAATGAACGTAAACACAGGACAGGTGGGAAAAGGAATAATAAAGGCATAAAAAGGGAGGTACCCTTTACTTTGCAAGGTACATATGGCTTTGAGGTATCAAAAAGTGAAGAAGCATATAGGTTCTTTTTCAGTCATCCAAATTTCTTTGAGGTATCACCCACCAAACCATAAAAGGGTGGAGGAAAATGCTTTTATTTCTAAAAGTGAAGTCCTACAAATCTTATCTTTGAGGGATGCCTTCACATGCTTTCGTGCTACTAATAGACACAGGATTACTGAAAATGGAATCTGGCATGAAGAAACATTATCTTTTTTGCCTATACATGAGATGGAAATAACCTGATTTGACCTTCTGAGCACAGATTTAAGGTAGGAATAATCCCTGCTAACTTCATCTGCCTAAATGTTGGACACCCTTTTGAAACTAGGTACCTAGGCACCAAGGAAAACAGATAACAGTTCATTCCATCCCTATTAAGTACAGTCTGGGACTGTGATGAATCATTGATGGCTGATTCAGTATTACTCCACTGGCTCTGGAGGGAGTGCTAAGGGCTAAATTGGACGAGATGCCTAACTTAGAGGTGCTAAAATTAGGTGGCATGAACCAGAACCTAGGTTCAATGTGGCAGTAAAGAGAGAGAAAAAATGGTGTTTATATTTAAGGTCTACAGTATTTAAGTTTATATTTATTAACATTATCAAGTATTTGGTATTTCTCCACATATTACCTGCATATTTTTTATGTGCCACTGGGAAGAAAATAGAAGGCCATTCCATTTTGATTTCTTACCTCAACTAGCTGCACACGGCCATGATATTGACGGTCAGGTAGTGGGTTGTTGGGATCCGTATAAACAACTGTCATCTGATGACCCTATGCGAGAATGAGGATATAACATTGCCGTTTCACTACTTTTTATGGTAAAGTGTTCAGATGCAATAAAATTTGGTGAAGCACATTAATCCTGTTCTTTTGGGGATAAAAACTAAGTAATACTAGGAAAACTGTATGTCATTTTGTCAGTGAAGTGGTATGGCAAGCACTGTGTTCTAGTGTCAGCAGGGTTTTCATGGATTTTGCCTATTAATAACCTCGCTTGCAAATAAAACACCAAGAGAATTAAATTACTGCTTACCAGTTATCACAGGAACTAGTTATTACTTTTGAGTAAAAACATTTTTGTATTTTCAAACAATCCTTTGCTTCCACACCTTCTTGTTAGAAAAGGAGCTGCCTCCTGATATCATCTTTAGAGCTTGCCTTGGAAATTTGTGGCTGACATGAGGAGGTGAACAAGATTAATATTGGACTGAGGAACACCCTTTGACCTGATATCCTGGTGCACTTTGGATACTACTGGAGTACTTTACGAGGCATGTTTCCCAATGAGAATCCTAGAATATTGAATTAGTATTTCTGATGGTCTGAAGAAACAAAACCACTCCCTTGGAAATTTAACAAACAGGAAAAGATTTCAATTTTGGCCCTAAATTGGTTAAATTAAAAAACTGTTAATCTAAAATGCATTTTTCCTTCAGTCCCTTGAAGCCTTATAATTATGTTTAATTTTATGCTGAAGAAAATTCTCACAGAAAATAAGATTAATTACACATGGAATCCAGGGCATATTTTGCAGAGTCGAGGCTATACTTGTTGTCAAGTGTGCAAGGCATTAATTATTTTTTTTTCACAGGTGCATTTTACAGAGGAAATTCTGTTTTATCTTTTTATTTGCTTTCAAGTCAGTTATGCTTAATAATATGTTACTTTGGCAACACAGATAGGTGTGTTGATGGCTTTGAGCAAAATGCAGTAAAATCACTCTTACAGAAATGCAGCAAGTTGCTATAAAAGGTAAGCACACTATAGGAGCAAAATTTGCCATAGTTGTCAGGTAACAGAAAAAAATCATGGTATTGTTATTGGTTGAAAGAAAAAAAAGACATTCAAAACTTACTGTTAGTTGTATATCAGGTCTCTTATCCAGAAGAACCATGCCCTCACTAGGTAAGCCAAAAGATTTCACTTGGTAACTTAGGAAGCCACCATATGAAGAAAGCTATAACAAAATGCACAAGACCAGAGATACTTTACTGCATTAGTGCTTGATATTAATATAACTTTGTATTCAAGTTTACCCCATTTTCCAGCACTGTAAATAATATATTTACTCTTTGTTCTTTAGTCCAAATATGAAAATACATGTTGCTTGGAAGAAATTACTTTTAATTTTGTTTATTTTGCGTATCTGACATCACTTTTTGAGCAGTAGCTGTTACTGTTCTCTGGAAGGTTACCTGCATTGGGGTTTTTTTTTCATACCTGGGATCACATCATCCATGGTCATGGAGAAATCACATGTTCACATAAACATTTTTCTTCCCCAGACTCTATGGAACATATTTGGCCCACCGGGAGCACATGTCAGACTGACAATGAAAGTGGTAGTGAACCCCATGAACAGCCATGGATAAAAAGGAGAAGTCAGACTAAGCATGTTTAAAGCTGGCTTTCATAGGCCAGCATTTTCTAACCTTACTACAAACACGAATCTAATCAGGAAACCTTTGCTCCACCTTCTGGAGGACAGGACATCTACTGATATCGGCTAATATCTGCTCTGCTGTAAACAGATCATTGCTGTAGGTTGAGCTGAAATGACACTTCTTTTGGCTCAACTATAGGTGACCACAGGCAGCCTCAAACCCAACCAATACATATGCTGCTGCCCCAAACAAAGACTTAGGCAAGTATGTTTGAATCATCTGACCAACAGCTTCCCTGGGTTGTGTATGAGTGACTCAGTTCAAAACATATTGAGAGGAAAAGAAGCTCCAGGCACAGCCTAGACAGTGTTTGTTCCAAGAAGAGCCTAGAAGGAAGGTTTCTGGGTATTAGGTGAGATCAGGTGTTTTGCCACAGATATGCTACTTTGTTTTGCACCTCTTGCTGTTTGCCCTTACGGCTTGTGCTTGGTTTTGACATGGGGGGAAGAACACCTTTGTTAGGTTTTGGTGTTCTGCAGGTAAGCACCAGCCTTCGCTCTACCCCTTCCCATATACTTTGACAAATTACAAACAAAACACAGACATTTCGGTACTAAATTTGTTCCTTGGATCACAGGGACATAATTAATGCTATTATCTTTAGCCAACTGCATTTTCAAAAGCATCATTTAGAACATGGGCTGTATTTTGCCAACACAATCAAAACAACCCTGTATAAATTTTTTTTTTCAAAAATACAAGAAAATTCAAATTAGAGCTTATTTCCTGTTTAACACACATTTTAAGACCGTACCATATGACAGGCTGTTACGTTACTGCTTTTTCAATGAATTTTTTTTTAAATGGAAAAAATATTGGTGTTATAAACTACCCTCTGTATTCTATATGTACAGTATTTATTTTCTAACATTAAGAGTGGTCTATTAAATAGAATGTTAAAATACACCAGAGCAGAAAATGGGGACGATGTGATCAGAATTTCTCAATGACTGTTAGTTTCTGCACTGCTACAGATTTTATATTTGATTCCCTTTTAACTTCGTAAACAAAAGATAGAGAGAGGAAAGGAAATATACTCTGCTAAATATTAATGTTCCAGTGGAACCAGTTAAAAGGTTTAAGATAATGGAAAACAGTATTTATATCCCCATCATACTGAAAAATGTGTGGAGTGATCTTGTTCACCTTTTCCAAAAGAGGTGCTATCACTGGAAGTAGACCAAAAGCTGAGATTTTCAGAATGCAATAACATGAATGATTGGTAAATTTATGAGCTTGTAAAACTAGCATTTTGGGACGACTTTCACTACTACAGTACAACCAGTGTTAAAATATACACTTACACACAGTGTACAGTAAAAGCAGGGCCAAAAATAGAACTATTTTATTTACAGTGTTGCCATTGTAAATAAAAGCAAGTCATGGCATGCCTAGTTACATACTGTGACATGCAACATAAAACTCATGGCACTGTTCTTAATAGCTGTGCTTAAAAAGGGTTATTGCCTGCTTTATATTTTGCTATGGGAACAACAAAAGTCCTTTTGGTTTAACATTGTAGTAAAGAAAGAGTGCTTTATCAAGAAATTTCTTGATCAAAAATAATTTGTAGACACTGAAACAAGAACCTCTATACCATTAACAAAAAAGCACCCTAACTAAACGTGCTGTTCAACCGAAAGATATTTACCTCTGAGCATAGGAGAGCAGGGTGAAAAATACTGCTCTAGTCCTTAAAATGGGGACTAAGAGGAACTTCAAAAATTGTACCATCTTAATGCTCTTGTGTTTACCTCATTTGTTTTCACTTGTGTGAGAGTAGGAATTGTATCTGAAAAGCCTGTGTGCCCTACAACTGGCTAGCAACTATCGACGCTGTCAGAGTTGCGAACAGGGAGAACCTGGGGCTCTGGGCCTGCAAGGCACCACTAGCAAAGTCCCCCTGGTCAGTGCAATCCCCAGGCTGAAACGCTGATAGGTGTTAACCTTAAGCAAGGGACTTCCTCCACACATAAGTAGAAAGCAGCAAGCAGTTCAAAGAACACAAAAGTTAGAAAACCAGGTGTTGCTCTTCCCAAGCAACACATCAAAAGCAAAAGGTCGGTTTCTTTGCATGCCACTGAGCACGTAATCACCTTTTATTCTTTTGGAAATCTGCCCAGGAGGTACTCTAGGGAGTGTAAAGGATATTCAGGCACATTGGCAAGCTCTATGTGTTCTGGGTTTCAGAAAAGTGGCGGAAGGTACCAGCTCCCTGAACCATAGCTCCTGACCATGCTCATGAACACATAAAGACCGCCCTGGCACGCAGCAAGATGATTAATTCTGTATTATTGGTTATAATTTTAACATTGTACTCAAAAGTCAAATGCTGTGATTCCTAGCATGTCAGGGAAGAGAGATAAGAATCTCGTGAAGGAAGAGACAAAAATGTTTCTAAGAAAAACAAGGAGACTGTTTATCAACAATGCTGGCAAAAAATGAATACATGTTATTAAAACAGATGAGCTAGGTGTCATTTACCTTCTCTCCCAGGTATGATGGCGGTGCTTTCCAGTACAAACTATGCACTGAAGCAGGCAATTCTTGAACATCAGCCACTACACTATTACTGACTGGATTGAAAGTGACTGGAACGTCAACATTTTCATCCACTGCCTCCAAGCGCCAGTTCCTCATGCCCACAAACTAATGAAAATACATAAAGGAAATAAAAGCTTGTTTCATCCTATATTAAACTTTACCAGCACCAAGTAATGAGAAATTGTTTAGCCTCTGTAATTCTCCAACCATGAAATTCAACCCCTTCAGAGCCAGCCTAAAATCTTGCCCAATGGAGGTTGCAAGGAACTCACTTGGGATGCAGGCATTTGGTTTTTCAGCTGCAAACTAAATTCCATCTTCAGTCACATGAAGGCATAGGCCTTCTCGAGGTGACTGGGAGTTGTGTACACAAACCCAAGGACATAATTGGGAGGTGCTTTTTTAAGTCATTCCAAAATCAAACCAAGGACACTAACCTAAAAGACAGAGTGCGGACCTGTTGTGGTACGTTAACTGGGAGGGAGGGGACATGGCAGGATATTTTGCGGAGGCAGGCAATGTAGCCTAATATTTTGGTTCTTCAATAATGCATAGTTTATGATCTTGGCTCTTGTTTCATGAAAGACCATACATCCTGTTATTTGTCATTATGCTGGGGGAAAGAAAGCATCATGTGTATGTATCAGAACAGTTCTGTGGTGGGTTGACCTTGGCTGGCCAGAGGAATCAAACAAAAAGATAGACATGTTTTCAACAAGCCTTTGGTGAGGACAAGTAATCACTAGAGGAAATCTTCCTAAAGCAAATGAAAGTTTGCTACTGACTTCACTGAGGCCAGATTTTCATCCTTTGCATGTAAACAATAAAGTGCCACAATCTGGATTGTATTGAGTCTATGTCTAAGCCTAAAGTCCTCATCCATCATTCTAGAGCTCTGCTTCTGTCTTTTCTTTCTTTTGCATTGTTTCAGGCAGTTGCTTCTTTTTCAGTCTTCAGCCATCTTACCATTCAATTATGCTACTAAAAATCTATCTTCTCCTTCTTTTCTCACCCTTGATGTCATATCTTTTTTTATAGGGAGGGAAGAAAGACAATTTTTACAATCTCTGTGGAATCTGTCACACATTTCTTAGGTTTCAAAATGCACTTATGATATAGACATGTAAAATGACACATGCTTATCAAAGCATCTTGAAGGAGACCATTGATTTTAACGATGAACTGCTGTCTGAAGATAAAGCAATAGAAGGCCAGCTCAACTTCAGTCCAACTAGTGATTTGTAAACAAACACATGAAAATGACCATTTTTGCTGAAAGGCACTTTCAGACCACCTAAGTTTTAACAGGCTGCACTAAATCTGCATGGTTGCTTGCAGAATATTTCTCATCCTAAGAAACTATTAAAATATATTTTCAATTCTAGAAGACATCTGGCATTTCCTTAATGGAATCAATGCAGGTTCATGAGAGCAAAGAAAAAAACTATTGAATACACCTTGGTTCTTCGATGATTTGTGCTGCGACAGTTGCTGGTTGCCCCAAAACAAAAGCAGGAGGTACATCCCTTGGAATTAGAAGGGTCCAGATAAAAGGATCCTGGTCGGCAAATATCACATTCTGCACCTTCAACATTCTCCTGTTAAGGCATAGTTGAAAGAAATCTGTTTTCCTTTCAGTTTTAGTGAGGCCCCCAAAACCTCCTGCACATAAAACAAATCTTCTGAAAGAATATTTATTTGAATGTATGGAAACATGAATCAAAATATGTGATTGTCTGGATACACCATACTCCAAATGCAAATAAAACTGACTTCTTGGAGACTATCTTAGTTATAGGCTGTCTTTCCAGTTTATAAAGCGAACCACTCTGAGTAATAAATATTACTCAGAGACAGCTGGTAATGTCCCTGCCAAAACCCTCCTGCTGGCTTTTCCAAACCTACAATATAAAAGGTCACTTGTGAAAGTTCACATTTATCACATTTAATTATGCAGATCAGAACAAAAGAAGATTTCCTGGATATAACGATGTGGTGAAATGTCAACTGACATAATATGGCTAAAAAAAAACATGGGACCTGGTTAACGTCCAAAAGTCGAGATGCAGATGCATAAAGCGGATCTGTGCAGGGTACAGACTGCTTCAGTGAATCAATGGACATCTACTCTGTAGCACTGTAACACCCTGCAAAGCCTAAGACTGCCTGTAAAACTGGCAGATATTGAACTCATTAAAAAATGGCATTTAACTGCTACCATGATAATCTGTGCACATACTGCAAGGTGTGTACAGCTACCTTTAATTCTCACTGAAAACTTAATGATAAACTCACTTCATTCACCCCATTAAATACCAAATAGTCACCGATGTGCAAACAGTGCTTGTGAATGCAGAAGTAATTTGATTTATCTGACCTTACAGAGACAAATTCCTGTCTGGGGATCGCAAACATCTGGTTCTGTTCCATCTCTGTTACAGTTACACGGCACGCAGTTTGGGAAACCATAAGTACCAGGAGCACACTGATCACACTGCCGTCCTTTTATTCCTGGTTTGCATCTTTATCAACAAACAAACACAGAAGAGGGAGTCAACAGGGGAGGCAGGAATGAGCAAGGAAGGGGAGATTAAAACAAAAGGCAGGTGGACTTTGAAGTGATTGCATGGCTATGACACAACTTTATGACTTCCACGGAGAAAGAGCAGTAGGTCAGTATTGCTCTCAGATTCGAATGGTGAGATGTTTTATATGGTCATGGAACTGATTAGGAATGGATTTGATTTTGAAGGTTATAAATGCTCACAATGGAATTAGACTTCTGCAGCTACTCAGTGCTTGCAGTGCAGAACTACTCTGTCTATACACCAAGGTGTGAAACGTGGATGTTGTACACAGGCAAGTGGAGCTGGAAGAAGATTTATAGCTGGAGGATGTGACTGGGCATTTCTCAAGGCACTCACCTGCTAACAAAAAGGTGGAGAATCCCAGGCATATGAATAATTATTGGGACTTCAACCTACCACAAGGTTTGGGTTAGTTTACAACTGTTCACAAAGGATAAAATCCACTTTGCTCACACTGAAGGCTGAGTGCCTTGGATTTACTTAAGTGAAGTACAGAAGATGCAAAAAACAACACCAAACTATGAATAAGGCTTGAGATAAGAGAGAACGTCTTTCAGTGGCAGCAGCTACTTCATCCTACCTTTACAACAAACTTGCACAGACTGATAAAACTAGTGAAAATGTAGGTCTGATGATCCCTCTTGCTTCTGCCTATGCTGGGAATGTCTGTACCAGCCCAAAGGAGGTTTCAAGACAGTAAAGATTCATTGATAAAGAATGTCTGCCACCACCACCATCCACATCTTTACGTTTTAGTTGTGGTAAGATAATTTTTAAAAGTCTCAGCAAGTTGGTGGAGTCTCCTTTGGCTCTCAGCACCAAATTTGTATGTGCACTAACACTACAAATTTAATGGAAATAAACAGTTAAATTATGCGGACAAGGTAGAGTGCACTTCACGTAATATATGAAAGCAATTACTCAATTCACCAAACAATGGGTGAGGTTTCTCAGAGTCTCTCTGAATGCACTAACACCCCCCCCCCCAATAACAGGAGCTGGATGGGGATTTTGAACCTCATGTAATCCACAGAAGGGAAGGTATTAATCAGAATGTAGTAGTTAGCTATATACTTCAGTAAGCAGCCCAAAAGTATTTGCTAAATGTCAAGTTTTGCTTCAGAATTTTTTTACCAATAAGCTGTCATTTCTTTGATATTACCAGTTAGGCTGCACATGAAAAATATCACCATTATATCAGGCAATACAGCTTTTCACTGAAACAGAAAAATCTATTTCTGCAAAAATTATCCTCATTTCACTTGAGTAGAAATATCCTAAGCCCTTTCTCTGAAGTATTGGGTTTTAGTTGACTGAAGTATTAATTTTTATTTATTTTTTCATAGTATTTATTTTTATTTTATTTTGTACTGTATGGGGAAAATGAAAGCAGAGACTAATGAGATTGAGAGTGCATCAGGAGATACAGAACATGCTATCTTTTAACGCTAAACCCCAACTTCCACATATGAAAATTCTTGTTTTGCCCTTGGGATAAGACAAGTACTCACTTCATATGAAAAGGACAGACTTAGGAAAACAATTTAAATTCAGGAAATAATATGAGTATTGTCTGAAAATGAGTATTCTCTGTTGTATTTACAGGATTAATGACAGAGCAGGAAGCATCATATTTCTCTTTGTTAGGGACCTGCAAAAACACAGCCAAACCAATCAAACTGAACTAATTCTGGCCTTACACAACCTACTGGCTATCAAGTATTTGCACTTGCTATTTAAGGACTTGATCTCCCCAAGGAAACAATAGAAATGTTCAACTATACTAATACTCACGGCATCTGAATTTAAGATAATTCCCTATGATTGTGGCTGTATGCTATATATATTTTAGAGAATATAAATAAGAGAATAAAGCTGAATAATTTTTTTTTTCAGTATCCTGAGTTACAGAAAAATAAGCATATGTCATACAGAAGGCATAATTTTCAAGGCAATTATCACCTATGGCTCTAACTGAACAATATTTTCCAAACAGCCATAAAAGTTTCTCAAAACTCATTGCAAATATTCAAGCTTTACAGAACTTAAAAACACCACTGGACTGAAACCCAGACATCAGATAGTGGAACTGCAGGTCAACTGCAAAATTTTAAGAATTTGGGAGGTAATGTACACCATTACAAATTATGTACATGTCCAGAAGTCAGGAGCTCTGATCCGAGGTCCTCTGAGATGGACAGAGATTCAGGGACTTACCATGAGTGACATGGCATGTCATTGGCAAACAGAATGCAAGCCCAGGAGTCCCAAATCCCACCATTAGTTACGTGCACAAACCAATTTTCCACTAAAATATCGAGGGCATCTCTGAAACAGCTGAGTCCTCACTATTGCCAAGCACTGCTTAAATCCCTATTCATCATCATCAGTCTCCGACATCCCCTCCAAATACCTGAAAAGAAGGGTGAAGCAAACCACTCATGCATAACCCAAACTTACTTGCATTGCCCATTGGTTTTTTCACATTCTGGGCTTGCCACATTAACGACTCCTTTTTCTGAACAGTTGCAGCTCTCGCAGCCAGCAAGAGGGTGATAGCTGAAGTAATGTTTCTCACACACTTCACACTTTGGTTTCACAGTTTGCGGAGGGCAAATGCATTTACCAGTCACATCATCGCAAAGACGCTGCCCACAGTTGCATACTGCGCCAAAGAAAATGTTCTACAAATTAATCACATCTCAACTTACAACGATCAACTCTTACTGAACTTGTATATGAAACAAACACACACAACTTGTATGTACAAAGGACACGATTCTTTACTCTTTCACTAGTTTTGAGCTCAGCTGGCTTGTTTGACTTCAACTATCAGAATGATGTGAGACTGAGACAAACCAGGGTCACGGAAACTAACTATGTGACCGTAATGGTAGTTTCAAAGAATAGCTTGAGACCTTGGCTCTTTTCCACAGATTGGTTGCTTAACTTCACCACAGGCATTATTATCACTTCCCAAAACTGCCAAGCATTAAACAATGAATAGTTTCGGTGTTAGGGCACCACTTTTACAAAGTAATGTTAATAAACATAGAGTATAATATCTGGGAAAGCAGCTGAAGATTGTTGGTATAATCTATAAATCTGTTGATGTTATTAAGAATAACATCAGAAAAAGAGAAATTAAGAATGCTGACTCTGATTACGTATGGAAAATCTTGAGGGTATAAACTGGGATACAACAGTAATAACTTAGAAACAATTTAACAATTTAGCAGTCAGTGCAGAAAAAAACATTTGACTGAAAGAGTGGCAATATGCATTTTAACCAGTAAAACTGCAAGCCTACTAACCTGATCAGACAACACTGTGAAGGCATGCTTCATTGTGAACTAGGCGTAATTAAAGGGAATGGAGTCACTTCTGTGTTAAAATGAAAGCTGTGCTATGCTAAATCTAAGATGGCTCAACCGGCCTCTCATAGGATCAAGCCCTATAAAGAAACATGAGGCTGTGGTACCTATGCACTAAAATCAATTAAATAAAAGGTCGGGTCAGGTGCTGGATAAGTCCAAGCATGTACTCACACTTGCAGAATGGAAATCCATAGTAGCCAGTTTGGCATCGGCTGCACTGACGACCGATGACATGAGGTCTGCAGATACACTGTCCTCCCAGGGGGCTGCAAGCAGGGCTCGTGGCACCTGCGCTATGGCAATTACATGGCAGGGCTCCGTTGTTGTAGAAAGCCACTAGTGACCTTGCAGAGTCCTTACAGAAGGCTGATGATTCTTGTGGGCTATTTAAATTGAAATATAAATCATGTCAGTACTGGCACTTGGGAATTGTTATGAGCGTGCTTTGCAATGGTTCAGTAAATTAGGGTCCTGTCTTTGTTCTTTGATAGAAGGATGGCATCAGTACGCATGCAAGGGTATACTTTAATTAAATTAGTGGGGAATGGCTTTGAATACACAGGTAAGAGATTTTTTTTTGAAGAAAGTCATATATTAGTCATATCAGGTCAGACGTGGCAAGCAAAATACCAAATACCAAAGAAGGAAATACCAAAGACAGAAAGATGACATAGATTTTCCTCTTTTGTACCGTAAGCAATAAAGCTCTACCTTTACATTTCATTTACAATAGAAAGTCATGGAAAAATGACTCATGGAAATTTAATGGGCCAGCATAAGCCATTGAAAGGATTTTAATGTAGCACAAATATGGGGCTTTTATGCATATGTCTTTAATACGGAGTGAAAAGAATATTAATTTCCAGCTTGTTGTCAAATGTTCAGTTTTTTAGAAAGCGATGCTTACTCAATATAAAAACTGTTTCCTCCACATTGGCTGATAAAATCAAATGACTTGTCCACTGTCTTTTTGTCAAGAATTTTGTAACTGTAGGTGTCTGCTGGAACAACTAAGACATTTTCCTTAAAACAACAGAAAAGCTAAATTGTACATTTCAGAGAAAAGCAAAAGACACATTTTATGTATTTAAATGTTGCTTCATTATGCATTCTGGATTTTCTCAAAACCCATAACATTTTAACTGAAAAGAAATAGGAAAATATGCTTATCTTCCCCCCACCTCCAGAGCCATGATGCTACAAGCAGCGTACAATAAAAACTGTGCATGGTATCTTAAAAATGTAAAATAAAACAGAAGCAGTGCATGAGATCCTAAAAATTTGAAACACAACATAAAAAACAAATTCTATCTTTTTGACTTTTATCTTTGCATGTATCTCTAAGCGAATGATGAAACTGAGAATAACACTTCCAAATACATTTAGGTAATAAACATACCAGAACCAGCATTCTTCCGTCAGGTATCATCACTGTAACGGAGACCTCAGGTTCAGAAATGTCAAGCTCAATTTGGTTTTCTGCAATCACCTGATCCCGACAGCCAGAGGTATGAGGGCAGAATGAAGCATTGAAGGAACCTAGAAGAAAAAATGCTCCATGTGCCAAAATGCTAAGAAACAAAGGGGGTTAGATCAAATTCAGATGCTTACCTGACCACACACGTCCCGCTTCCAAACGCACTCGCACGGGGAACACTGGGTGTGCTGGCTGATAAAAATGTACCACAAATACGTATCTGCCCAAGCGGGGCACTCTGCCACTCAGGGTAATCTGTTTCTGCAGAAACAAGAACAGCTCTGATAGTATATTTGTTTCATGAGATATTCTTGGGTTCATGAGCTGTGCTCTGTGCCACCTACCTGCAGTGAAAGAGAGGGGGCTTAGCATCTCTCAGGAAGTTAACAATCTCTTCAAAGAGTATGGCATTACAACTGCATGC
The DNA here is from genome assembly GCA_013401315.1 of Balaeniceps rex. Taxonomy (NCBI): domain Eukaryota; kingdom Metazoa; phylum Chordata; class Aves; order Pelecaniformes; family Balaenicipitidae; genus Balaeniceps; species Balaeniceps rex. The sequence goes on from VYZW01010161.1 coordinate 23,006, forward strand.
TCCTACCTGTTTGCATGCCAAGCATATCTAATGCTCTTCTGCAGTCTGTGAGACCGCTGCCTAATTTATTAAGAAGCTGGCATTTTTGTTTCTCTTTCTGTGTATTATCTTGGTGGCTTACTCAGTCTGCAACACTTTGATCATATCACATCATTCAGTTTTGATTCTCTTAAAATGCTTCATCTATTCAACTTTACTAAGAACATACTTTGTGACTTAGGAAACAATATTTTCAAAATATGAGATACCTGTAATGGTGTCAAGGTAACGCCATTAACTGAGTCAGAAGGTAAGGGGGCACTCAGTGGATCACAGAGTATATTTCTCCATTCATCAGAAATTTTCCCATCCTTGAATGCATCCAAAACCAAAGCTGCTGGTGGGGTTTCATACACTGAGGGAATGCATGTTGCACTAAACACAGAATTACATTAATTACTCTTGGGGCCAGGAGAATTCCTTAGGCATTATGAAAGAAAAAGCAGACAACTCACAAAAGTTTATATATTAGAATGTAGTACAATTAATAATGCAATAGTAACCACTGTTACTCTTTGGAGTCTATGTAAATGGTCAGAAAGTAAATGAAAACAAGAGGTGCAGATTTAACTCACAAAGGGGGAAAATGTACATTAACTGATTTTATTCACTCAAAATCTCAATGACCTGATGAGTGGCAATGGAAAGAGTTTGCTAAGGAAGATGAAACCTGAGGGAATCAAGACTGTTAAAGAAAACCCAGTTAAATGCATTTTAGTGAATCCAGTTGGTTACATTCACCAGAATCTGTACTAATATTGAATTCTCAGTTCTACAAATATTTACGTAGGTGTATCCTTTAAACATGCAAGTTTTCCCACTGAAGTCAATGGGACTACTTAAGTACTTAGAAGTTAAGTATACGCTCAAATATTTGTAGAATTGGAGCCAAAATAAATAACAGTGCTCCTTGAAAGCATCCTTATTCATTCACTTCTGGATTTAACTATTTCTTCCTTGCTATATTTAATTCTGAAGAACTTGACTGAGAGAAGTATTTTCCAAGACTGCAGGAGAAAATGTCTTTGGGGGTTTTCTGCTAGTGTTTGTTCGCTTCTCGTAAGTACTCAACAGACAATGATTAATCTTGCTCAAGACAGGCCCAGAACTGGAACGGCAAGTGTGTTTCAGGGCCAGGATTGAGATGTATTTGCCAGGCCTGTGTGGGAAATCACATGCAGCATCCTGAATAATACTGTTAAACTGAGCCAAGACTCTGCATCTTTCAACTTGGTGAACACTAAACACTTTCAGGAAAGCAAAAATGCTGCCAGGTAATGGTCATAATAACAGAATATAAACATACGGCAAACCATGCAAATATAACAAGAGATTAAAAAAAACACAACACAAAACCAAAGTAAAAGGTACAAATTTCTACACCAGCTTCACTTTAAATCATGTTTTTCACCCAGCCTCTTTCCCCCATTTTACTCAGAATATAAATGCACAGGAATGCAAAACACCTTGAGAGGTGAGAGGACAAGTATTTTCAGTCTTAGAAAGCTACTCTCAGTTGTAACACTCTGAGCAGGAGAATTAAAGCTGCGATTCAATGCTATGCATGCTTGGAAGCCAAGTACAGTCACATGCTTTTATCCAATTTACTATCCGGATTTTTCTGCTTGCTATTTCAATTCAACCATTATATTAGAAGCTACCATCTGGAAAACTATTAGACCCAGTCACCAACACTTTCTGCCTCTGAAGTCCTGCAAATTACATTTACTTTTACTTTGAGGCCCTTCTCATTGCCAGATCAGTAGGAAGAAAGCCTTAGGAGTAGCATCACGAGGACATCCTGGGGAGTGCAACAGAAACTGAAATGTGGGGCTCCCTAATTTGGAAGCTGCAGTGATAGTTCCTCTCTGGCCCAAAGAATAAAACATATGGAGAGGGGAAGACCTTCAACAAGATGGAGAAAGTGCTCTGCAGAACCCCAAACTGACCACTTGAGAAGTGGAAGTTCAAGTTCAGATCTCTGCAGCAAGAGAAGAGCCATCAACCTGGGTCAACCAAGCTGCATACGAGCGCTCTAATTACTGGTCCTATAGAAGTATAATGGAGGAGAAGGATCACCTGGCATTGCTGTGTGGGGTGAATGCTGAGGGCACACCTACCATACAGGCCCCACAATGAGATGGACAAGGGAATGGCTTGTTTGTGAAGCAGGGGTTTACATGTTGAGCAGTTTGCTGCTGCCAAGTTGAGCTACTGGATTTGTGCCTGAAAGGGCAGTCACATCCCCTACCTAATGACAAATTAAAGCCATTTTGGAACAGCTGAGGCAGTAATGTGCAGAATGAAACTCCAGACAGAGCGGTAAGCATTTCAGGCCACCAAAGTAGCAATGTTTCTCCAGCTTGGACACCTATCATACTGGACAGCATGTGAAAGATGTGTGTTTTCTAATACATCAGCAGTCCGTAGTTCAGACAGGCCAGGAAGAGGCTAGTATTAACAAAATCCTGGGCAAAGACTGTCTAGATTAACACTAACACTTCAGCTTTTTTACAAATACTACTTTGCAAAAGTGGCCTACAGATCACCCGTGAGTCACTGAGCAAAGCTTCATTCAAAAGAATTAAAATGCCATTTAGTCTGCCTTTCAAGGTATTTTTCAGAAAACATGGGGGATAAAAACAAGCAAGTTACCTTCCATCACGGGTACTCTTGTAAGCAGCTATGCACTGTACTTTAGGATCCACATATTCTGGAGAAAATTCTTCAGCTGAAATAATACAAACCTTGTGCTGAAAAATAAGCACAAGGCACAATTAACAATTAATATCGTAAGTGGCAGGGCCAGGCCTGAAGGGGAAGGATGGAGCCTAATTTTAGCATAGGGAGACCTAAGCCCAGAGCCATGTTCTGTCATGGACTTCCCACAAGATTTTGGATCCCTTTACCTGCCTGCACCTGAATGCCCCAGTGCTGAATAGCATTTTTCTCTCCTTCTCAGGGGAATGTTGGCTGTTGAGACGTTAAATAAATTAAAACGTAAGTATACGTGTGGCAATGAGAATGACAGAAGACCAGCTTGTGAGGTCAGATGCTAGCCAAGGAGTGTACAGAGGTGGGAGGGAAAAGCCCTCATCCGTGGTTTTAGAGACTTTTGGACCCTGGGGGAATTCCTAGACCTTCCGAAATGCAGGCACGAACACTCGCTCACACAAAGTCCTTAGGAGTGAGTTTCAGTGACACCAGGATTTCTCCCAGTGGATTGAGAACTCATTTTAAAAGCTGATGAGACCTCATATGATTTTTTTTTTTTTTTTACTAAAACTAGACATGAGCAAATGAAGCTGTGGTAGTTCTGCTGTAGCCATAGTGGTAAGGACATAAGGCAAGGCTTGTAGGTAGACACAACAGTTTGCACAAATAAAATATATTAACCACACTTACAAAATACATAAATGCAGGTTACAAAATTTGTGCATGAACTACTTGAAAGGGAGATGAAAATGCCTGATAAGCAGTAAGATAACTAGCACTACATATTAATGCAAATAAAAATTGCATTGGGAGAATTCTTTAATATGCAAAGTGATTCGGTTTAGAAGCAGGTCCTAAGGGAGCTCAGCTTCTGTTTTAGCAGTAGCAAGCAGGTACTAGAAACCCTTTATAAGCTAGAAGGGAGAGTGCTAAAAGTCCCTTTCCTGGGCAGCAAACATTGTTCCCATCCTGCATGTAACGACCCATAGGACTCCAGCCCACTGCAGCAGAACAAGGGTAGACTCTGAAGCTCTGAACTGCACTTTAAGAGCAGCTAAAATGTTAGTGTGAAACATGGTCTGGGTTTAGACAGCTCGTATGCACCAGTGTGAGATACAGACTATCAATATATATCAATAAAGACTGTCAATATATATCAATAACATATTCAGAGAATGAAAACTAGAATTTAGAAATAAAAATACGGAGATTCTTAGCACAAGAGACTTCCACATGTGGAGATACAGACTAATAATATCAACGTCTTTTGGATATGGATCTTGTTAGCACAGCAATTGCTGCAGGGAGCTAACAGACAATTTGGATGGTATTTGTTCACACTGAACACTGCCTCATGAAATGAAGAAAGCGTGTATCACTTGTTAATCCTAATAGTTCGCGAAACTACTCTATGTTTATAGCTGGGTTTCAACTCTAGATTTTAACCAACTGTGTAAGTTGCCTTGTGTTCCTAAAATGAAAAACAGAAACAGAAGGAAATTCAGGCTCCCGAAAAATGTATTCCTTGTGTGGCCAAAAGAGGGCAGTGAAGGCTTTTTACTCAAAGTATTTAAAAGTTCTAACATTTCTAAAATGCGTTTATTACCTGAAATTTTGTAAGAGACCAAGAAAATCCCATATGGGTTTTGAGGATTTTAAAAAGTGAAAGGTAAAGGAAAAGAAATATAATGAGGAAGTATAAAAGCTACCAGCAGATTTTTCATTTAAAGTTTACGTGTAGAGAACAAAGAACTGAAATAAAGCACAAGAGAGTTGGAAAAGCCTTTGCTGAGAAAGGCAAATTTCTGCCTATCTTTGAAACTGACCAAGTTTGACTCCGAGTATACATAAAGAAAACATGAGTATACATAAAGAAACATCTTCAAGCATCTAATATACATCCTTTCACACATTACCATAGAGCACGTGAACATAGAGAGAAAAGTATCTCTCTTTACCTACTCAGGGAACAAGTATTACAAAAGGGAAAAGAAAATGAAAACTTACCAGAAGAAAATTAATTGATGATGCCTTAAGATGTATCTTTGTATCTGCTAGAAGGTCATAGACTGCAATGCGATTCCTATTGTCAACTACAATGCTGCGGCAAAGGAAACTGAGACAGAAAGCAGGGTTAAAAATGTGCCTGCTGGCTTTGCCATGTTGCTTATGCTATTGCCTAGCTCAGCTGCCCAGCTGCCCAGCTTTTGCCAGCCTCACCACTGGTTCCTAGCCATTCTGCTGGCCACTGTTGAACATGTAGTATCCTCACTAGTGAGACAAAGGATGCACCATGTACAAAATACTGCTTGTCCTTTGTGGGTTGACCTACCCAGACCCCAAACCTCCAGACCTCAGCTCAGATCTCCATCTACTGCTTTAAGTAGGATGTGAATAGACAGGTACACATACATGCTACCTGCAGATGCTTCCAACCTGTGTAACATGACATATAACTAATATCTGTGCCTGATCCGTGCTCCTCGAGGTGCCAGCACGTACCAGCTGCTGCTTTCCACTACTGCCACACGCCACTGATGCTGTGGATCAGCAGCTCTCACCCACGCAATGGCAGTTGGGCAAGTCTTGATTTTAGGAAGCTATCTGTACACTGAGATGCTCCTCAATACAAGTGAAAAAATGTAGGTCTGCCTCTTATGGACTACCTCCGATTGGCTACGATCTTTGGCAAAGACAAATACATACTAAAGAGGAAGAGTCTTGCTAAAGGCTTTGAACTCTGCCTTGCTCAGGGAGCATGACCCCTGCAACTTGCCAAAAGTAGCAACAGTTCCCTTTTGCTAGAGAGAAGAAGTCATATAAGGCTCTAATTTCTTTTCTTTCTTCTGCACTTCTCGGCTAGGCCAGCCAGCATGCCGTCGGTGAGAAGCTGTAACCACCGTACAACTGCTTCTCTATTTCTCCTTTAGCAATCAGAGAATGAGAAAGCTTCACTCTTGTTTAGAGCACAGCTCAGAAATAAGGTCAGCTCTGGGCTAAGGACATTTAATACTGGAGAAATATAGGTCCCTTATTTGTGATTCGCTGGAAGCTTGCAATGTTTTATTCTCTTAGAATGTTTCATTGGGAATAATCAAGCTCATAGAGCTGTAAGAATGCCTGGCACAATATATTCCTGATTCTACAAGTTACTCTTATCTGCATGTACCTCACTATGTCATTTCTTGATTTACCTTTTAACAGAAGAGATTTGTAGCTTCCTGCTTAGCAAAGATGACACAGCAACTTACTTGCAATGTGACTACTAGCTTCATGCAGAATGGCCGCAGAAGGGATTTACTGCATTGCTACATTAAAGTAGCAAGGGCTTTCTTTGTCTTTTTATGAGCGAGTTCTTAGTGTATCATATGAACAAACAAGTATGTTCAAAATTAGCCCATAAAATGTGTTTGGAAAAAAAAAAGCGTTAAAAGGGAAGATTTATAGCAAGTAGTTTGGGTCTCAAAGTGTTACATAACAGGCTAAAATAAGAGCTTTCCCCAGCAATAACCTGACAAGGTCACTGCTCCACATAGCTCTGCTCTGTATGACAAACATGCTGATGAAAATGATTTTTCTCACTGGGCAATTTCATCTTGAATATCCCTAAGCCTTGAATCTGCCAAACACTTGGCTCACGGGAAAAAGGGATGCATATCTGTAGTCCCCTGGCACTGGGTAGGCTCTCCCAAGGGCACAAACATCTGCAGGATCACAATCCTAATTTGAATCATAAACTGAAATTCTCAAATGTTAAAGACAATCTCTCTCAGGACAGACAAAATCTTTTGTGCAGAAACTTCTGCAGTAACCTCAGTAGTCAACAAGGATGAAGAAGCATTCAGCTGAAGACCTTGCCTACAGCCTAACAGCCAGAGGATGGCTACACTCAGAATTTCAGGGAGACATTCATACTTCTGCTTCAGCAGATCTTGTTAGAAATGGTGGGAACACTCTTGTAAAACTGGCTGCTACTTTTTTATAGCCAAAGACCTTGGACCCGCTTTTAACTAAATAAAAACAGTGCAGGCATCTGCAGTCAACAGTGATGCTCTTTCACTGGACTCTGAGATTAACAGCTTATAAGGATTTATGAATGTACATAAGGAAAGTAACCCTTTGTACAGGAAAACAGTTCACTGAAGCAGTCGCAATATTTAATGAGCTGATTGCCCAGTGATAATCAAAAATCTGTACAATACCCACAGAATCATGTACTTGCTTTTAAATCACCCTAAAATTCAAACAGTTTATACAGTAAAATGGATTCCAATATACAAAAAGTATAATTATATCCTGAATGCTTATTTATTCATTTAGTGACTACTTCAGAAATGCTTACCTGTATTTACAACTGTATATTCTCACTTTGCCTTCAGTGACAGGTCCAGGGCTATGTATTATTACCTCGGCAGTGTGTAACCGATCCTCTTCATTGGCATATTCAAAAACCAGAACATAGCGACCGACTTGAGGAACATTTATGGTCATCTGTAAATTGACCTAGGTCAAGATCATTGAAAAAGAAAAAAGACGTTAGATTTTTCACTCCCTTTCTTGCAGGAAGCTCCCTTTTCCTGCCCTGCAAGCCAACCGGTCAGCATGAGTCCAGGGCCAATCCTGTAAGGTCTCAGCAAAAGACATTCAGCAGAACGGAAGCAATGCTTATAAATATCACTTTGTCCACTAATAAGAATCAACCAAGTTCAAGAAACAGCTGCCATTATAACAGTTCCAGGAAGGCTGTAAAATAAGCCTGGGAAATGAGCATATTATTGCTCTTCTCCCCAGTAGAAAGTACCAGTGAGGAAACTTTAATGATACTAAAAAATTGTCACCATCATCTCTAAGCTATCTTTAATAACATATAAAAATTGAGTCTACTTCTCCATGGAAAAAAATATTTCCAGGAACACAATTCCTACTACAGCAGTGCTGTATGTTGATTCCCTACAAAGAGTGTAAAGCATCTTCTCCAGCAAACAGCCAATGCCTCTTTCTGAAGCAAAGTTTTTCTTTTGATTTACCTGCACAAATTGGTTAACACAATATTTGATGCAAAATACTTCGAAGTAGTTGCATGGAAAGTGCTGTGGTTACAGAGGCTTTTGCTACAGTTGGCTATATAATTATTTTCAAATTTGAACAGTTTCTTTTCAATATTTCCTTAGGCTACAAACACTTAAACATGTAAATAATTCTGTCAACAGCTCTCTTGACTTCAGTGCAATTATTCATACCAGTAAAGCTTTGCACATGCATCAGTGATGAAGCATCAGGGCCTATGGCATGTAAATATTCTTGTTGCACTTGGTATTTTTAAAAGCAATATCCAAGCACAGTAACAGAGGGCATAATCATTTTACATGTAATTATCATTATATTTATAATTATCATTATATTTACTTGATAAAATACCTTATTTTTGCCAAACACGCTTCTAGTATAACTTTTCATTTCATAAAACATATGTTTCTCTTTCAATGAACTATAATTGCTTCTGTTTGTTTTTCAGTAAAGCAAATATTTTACGTAAGTATAGCTATTTAAGAAAAAAAAATTAATTTAGAGAGATGTACGTACACCATTTCTGCTGACAAACCATTATGCCATTTCTGCTGCAGTTAAACAGTATGCTGAACAAGCCAGGATGCCTAAAGCAGAGGGATTTTTATTTAATAAAATACTTTTGTCAGTGAAATGTCTACTCTAGTCACAGTTATAAATGTGCCTACACTGATCCATTTACACAGTTCTGTATAAAATGCAGAACTTGGCTCAGAGTCTGTTTTAGGGATGTGTTACAGATCTGCAAATCCTAAGCTGTAAATCTGCAACCATTTTAGTCCAGTAGGGTTATAGTCAACAGTGCAGACGGGACTGCAATTAGCCGGCAGGAATCTGACCTCTCTTCCACTGATATGGGTCATCACCGGTTGATCAGGAGTTGGCTGTCGCACAGATATTCTTCTGTATTCTCCCCCATGTCTGAAATACGCTGCCTCTGAACCAAGGACACAGGAAAATCTGCCCAATGGCAAATGCCGATAGAGCAAGCAGCTTACACAAAAAAAAACCAAACGAAACACAGGATTATTATTGTTTTCAAGCACAGCAGGATAGTAAAAGCACTGGTTTATTCTGTAGCATATATACTGACTGCTCTGTTGAAGCGCGTCCTGAATAGGTGCAAGGCTCTGTAACTTGTATCTGCAAGATGGATGCTTCGTAGTAATCACTAGGTAACAGCACCATATAATCCTAAGAACAAAGAACACAACAAATGCAAGACCATGCAGAAAATTACAAAAGGAACATCACTAGACTTTCACAATGTAGCAATGAACAAAGCCAACCACATAAGTAATTTTTACAGAGGATATCCACAAGACATGTGGATTTTTTTTGCTGTTACATGGGCCAATAACATCCGAATGTGTCTCCCTAACTCTATTTCTACCTTCATAGAGATGGGACAAAGGCAGCTGCCTTGTGAGCAGGGAAACTCTGAAGCCACTCTTTCATCACGTGTTGCACAAGATGCTGCTTATAAAGGAGCCTCCCCACGGCTTGGTAACACACAGCCAGCTGGGTGCACTTTTAACCCATGAGCACAATCCACATGCACACAACTCAACTGTGCGTGACTCCACAAGGGAGATTCACGTATCCCAGGTGACTTTATAAAAATATTCCATGTAATCTGTTAAGCTGTGCTTCAAAAGCTGGTATATTTTCGCTCTGCATTGCCTACTTAAATTAACATATTAGAGCTTATTTATAAAAACTGTTATTGTAGGAACATGCTGGGCTAAGATCATTAATAAATTTCTTTTCAAAGGTATTAGTAAAAAAACCAGGCACAATAAGTACTGTCACTTTCAGCAAGAAATATGTTTGCAAGCTCTTCAGTAACATTTTAGGTGGTATTCCATAAATTTAACACAGCCCCAGGCTTAACGACTAAAGACACTGGCTACTTGTTAACCCTATACAATATATATATGAATTTCAGTATGCTGTCTTTGTGATTATACATGTTTAAGGTTTTTCATAAATTATCACCTCAATTTGTCTTTTTATAGCAATTTCTCAGAACTGCTGCCAGAACATTTTTCAGTTTTTCAGTGAGTGAAAGGAGAGTAATGATGGGAACATAAAAACATTCAGAAAATGACCTGCTAATCATGCAGCCCATCTTATAATACTTTCCTGAAGAATCTTTGTCAAGAAACTAAGGCCTTGGTCATCTGTGGCTGAGCCAAGCTTTAGATACGACATCTGATATGTAAGAATGATGAATTTCTGTGACCATTTATGCTCAACCAATTGTGCTGTATGTTAATATTACTTTATCCTTTGAAGGTACACATTCCAGATAGACTTAAAGTCTGTAAGCAGAAGAAAAATAAGAGCAGGTGAAAGTCAGAGAAGAAAAAAGATGAAATAAGAGGCAGAACTATAAATTTTCATGATGATTTTCTGCTGCTGTACTCTTCACTAGTGCTGAAGTTCAATTGTTTGCAGGGTTCTTCCTGGCAAATAACTCCAGAGCAATACTATCAAGACAGCCTTCACGCAGTTGTTTTTCACAATTGTTTTCTTACCAAGAGGACTTCCTCTGCCATTATACTGACAGTCCACGTGCCTGGAACCAGCGAGAAAGGCTCTGCAGAGCTTTTTCCTGGGATTGTGACAAAAGCTGGCTCCTTGCTGGGTGGGAAGACAAACTCTTTGCTCTGAGCAGGCCCTGCCAGCAAAAAAAAAAAAAAAAAAAAAAAAAAAAAAAAACACAAAC
>VYZW01010161.1:38324-70057 GCA_013401315.1 Balaeniceps rex
AAGTCCCTGGACACAGACAAAAGCTGGTTCCCCGCCTCCCAGGCAATATAAGCCAAACCACGAACGGCTGCCGCTCTGCTGAGTGGTTATCTGTGAAGTCTTCAGTTTTGTCTCCTCCAAATTACTGAAAGGATCTATGACTAAACTCCATTAGCTCCCACCAGTATGCTGAGGTTAGGCATAATAAGAGATAATTCTGCATATAGGTTTGGTATGCCTCTACCATTCAAAGGATATGGAGTACTTATCTTTTATCAGGGCCCAAAAGGCATCACATGCTGTTGAGGTCTGTAATCAGAGCTAACTTGGTAGATTGGATCCATCATTAAATAAATGTTATTCATGGAATGAAGGCAGAAGCCACCTTTAAACTGAAATATTAAAGGCAACTAAACCGAAGTAAGTGCTGTTATCCCTTCTTTAAAAGCTTCATAAAACACACAGTTCGGAGCTTCCAAGTGCAGAACTGAAAGTGCTGAGTTTGGCAAACATTTGAAAAAACAAATGTTGATTACTACTGTAAGCAGGGGTTTCATGCAAACACAGCCACATCAATTACACGGCAAAATATATTAGGAAAAGCACAAAAGCACCGACACTGTTAAAAGTGATGCATTTTAAGCAACATTACAAATTTGACTTAGGTGCACCTTGAAAAGGTTCCTCTGATCTAACATTTATCTGAGCTGTTGTGCCGTTGAGTTGCACCTACCTGTTTCAGGCTGAGATTGACAAGCAGATATGCGACCAGATAATGTTTCACCTCCAGGGTTAATATACCTCAGGATAATGCGAAATAAGTAGAGGTTTGATTTTTCCACATTCAAAGTTATCCTCACTTCATTCTGAAAAATGGAAGTTAATAAACAAAAACAGCCGTAAAGTGCTGAATAGAGGAACAGTTAGAAGCCATGCAAGCACCATACTAAAGTCCTACAAGAAAAACGCACATGCAGACAAGTATATACTGGAATGGCAATGCTGGTGTACGACAGAGGAAGACAGGCAAGCCTAGTGAGAAAATTAATTCACTTACAAGTATAATTAGTGCCAAAATGTTTTCCCTCAGCAACTGAGATCTTCCCTTTAGAGCTTTTTGAGCCCAGGCTGACATAGCGGAGGACTAGGTGGAAGAGCTTAGGGGAAGCCACAGTGACAGGCACAACCACCTCTGGCTGGGAAAAATAAAAAGAAAGGGAAAAGGAGGAAAGGAAAGTATATTATTTGTTACTAGCACCCAGAGAAAGAAAAACCATTTGGCAAAGACAAACTCCATAACAGAAAAGAAAGGCTCGGGCAGCTTACAAAAGAATATAGAACAAAACCTCCTGTGAAATAAAACGCTTGTTGAATAATAGCTTATCCAGAAAGACACAGAATGGCTGAACCGACATGTGTTGATATTGCACCTTGATACATGGACAGTTTTTTACTGTTATTCTTCCCTCCCGTGCCATAAAGGAGGCATATGGTATCAAGGGCTGTCTGTATTCCTGGCTTCCCAAGGAACAGGCCAGAATCATTGACCCCAGTCTGAGATCACACACAACGCTCCACAGCATGCAGATGTCTCAGACCATCTCTGAAATTTCTTCTGCTCCTCCACCAGATCCCTCAGTTTCTTAGAGATGCGATACCACGCATGACTGCCTTTGCCCTGGGGCTGAACTGACACCTCTGGAGCCACGCAGTTCTTGAGCCTACAGGAGGCTGCATTCACACAGCCCCCATTATTTAGTTTGCAGAGCAACAGAATCAGCAGAGACATGTTCAAAGGTTGGCGGTGGATTAGGAAAAAATGGGATTGGTGCAACTTCAAGGGTTTGGCTTCTTTCTTGCCATCCTAAATCCTAAAGCTTCCCTTATAATCCAACTCCCACCAGTTCAGCCATCACAATCCACTTGCTGTCCCTCTCCAAGATGCTTGTGGTATGGTCACCTCCCCAGCATTGTGGTCCATTCCGCTTCCCCAAATGCACACGTTTTCTCTGTTCCATACACTTGAGAACGGAGCACAAAGCCTCATTTTCTCTTACTCCTAAAAGCTACAATAAATACAAGATTGCCAGCTCCCATATGCTGCTTTGAATGCATATTCCTCAATTCTGTCATCATCATCCCAGAGACCTCCACCTTCTTAACAGAAATGCAAAGCAGAAAGCAAAGACAGACACATGACAGATGGCAGGGCTGAGAAATCTACAAAGACTAGATAGCTAAAATCTAGGTGATTGCAGAAGGGCAGTGGACCAGAATGGAAAAGACAGACAAGTAGGGGAAGGTTTTACAAGTGTTGTTTTAAATGGAGAAGGACAACTTCTGAAGGATACTACAGGGATAAGACAGGCACTGAGGGAACACTTGAAAAATAGATACAAACAAAAAAGAAAAGGCAAAAGAAATAAAGAAACGTTCTTCAAGGATTTATCAAAATGGTTTCTAAGCTTTTATAGAAAATACAGAAGGCACAGTGAAGGGTGAGAAAGAAGAGATATGTGGGGAATGAGGGAGGAAGACATGTCGGTCCCTGGCTTCAAGCAAAGGCAGGGAGTGGAGAGAAATTATTCTTTGATCTCTGTCACAAACCTAGGGAACTCTGGCCAGTGCTTTAAAATCTGAACCTGACTGTCAGCTTCTCAGTCTATAATGAGACACCCATGTTGGCAGCATGACAGGGCACCAGTGACCTCCCCTAAGGTCACACACAGCTTATTTATTTTACCTCAAAAATTTTTAATCGTATTGAAATAGTTTCTTTTCACAAAAAGTTGTTACATTAGCCTTTTGTGTGGTAGCTATGGTAACACTATTTGTCTTCTACAAAATAAATGTCAGGAGGATTATTTCATGGTCCTGAAAGGCACAGAAATGCTATGTCAAAATTAGGAAAGTTCCTTGAAATGAAGAATGTGAGACTATCTCAGTTACGCAAGGATCTAAATAAGGAGGGTCTGGAGCTGGCAATTACTTACATGAGTGAAAAGCTTTATCCAGGTAAGCCAAATAATGCACACTTTTAGCAAGATTAGAGACTAAGCCTTTTCACTACCTCTTTACAAAATGCCACTGGATATGAAATGCAAAAAGCAGCTGAGTTAGAAAGCAGAAGTTAAGAAATCACAACTACTGGAGAGTTGCCTTCATTTGTGAATGTGGAGTAATTCTGAAGATCCAACAAATATGAGCTCTGGGACAAAAAAACCCAAAAGAACAAAGGAAAAAGAGTGAAAAATGAAGAACAGAAAGGAAATCACCATGCTTGTCAATGATTGTGTGCTTCTGTCTCAGTCTATAGTGATCCATTAGTCCTTGGACAACTTACAGAGGCTGGACACAACTATACCAGAGTACTACTTTTAAGAAGAGCGAGTAAATCCCATTTATTGCTCAAATCTAGTGTTTTAAAATCCTCGTTCACTTGCTCAGCAGTTCAGTCCAAAGCCAGACAGGTCCCTTCTCACACAATTAAATGATGGTGACTTTCTTCCTGTGATTTACTTATTCCCTCTGCAGTTGTTTAGTTTATTTGCAGACTAAAATAAATGTTGTCAATATGCTCCTGCTCACAGCTTCTTTTACTGAATCACACATTTTCCTGTTTGCTGTAATGTGAATGTATCGTTCCTAATAAAAGTTGGCGTCTTTCCCTTCTTCGCCCAATATAAGTTGCAAGTGTAAGAAGACTTCAGTGACAGCACTGTGATGGCACCTGAATACCTTATGGATGCAGACTGCCACGGAATTGTGTAATTCAAATTATTTAGCCAAGCATCAATCTTCCGCTGTTTCCGCTGTCCTTGGCATGACAAGAATTTCTGCACTTAGTATTATAGACTTTAAAGCGATTAGTTCTTCTCTTTACACCTATTGCAAAATGCATATTTCTCACAAAAAACCTTCAAAGAATATTTCTGAAGAACACATATTTGCACAAGCAATGACTAACTTACAATAATACCAACACTCACTAATCCAAGCAGCAATACAGTGCCACAGAGTTCGGATTAGTGAGATCCTATCCTTTTTTCTGGTTTCTCCATGACCTTGCACACACATTGCAGTACTATAGAGACATACATTCTATATACGTATGTTTTCACCCCAAAGCCTTGAGCGAAATACCAGCTTACTTGTATAGAGGACATCTGGGCATATCCTCTCCAACTGAAGCTAGGAAATTCCTGAGGATCATAGCCAAACCGAATTTCCTTTCCCTTGACAGTAGTACCATCTTCAATCTCAAACTTCATGTGGTGCAGATCAGGGAAAAAATAGGTTTTTTCAGGCCTTTCAAGGAGGAAAAAAAATCAATAAAGAATTACCAGTCGCTGTATAGTCTATATCTAAGAGCATAAAGCAGCGGAAGGGAGGTGACCTACTGATGACTGAGGAATCCTGATAGCAGCTAATAAATTCCAGACAGCTGATAAGATGGATGTAATGAGAATTCTCTTTCCAGATGCTTTTACAGCTTACATACATTTTCCTATATAACTCTTGATAGATATATAGATACATATGCAATACTATTGCAAAACAGGTATTGGTTATTTAAGGAAACAAGTTTAAAAAATCTTACTAAAATAACAGAAGAAAACTGCCCAGCAAAATTAATATCAATAACTAATACAATTTAGGCCTAATACAATTAGGTCCCATCCCTAGAATAATACAATTAGGCCCCATCCCTAGAAACCTTTAAGGTCAGGTTGGACGGGGCTCTGAGCAACCTGATCTAGTTGAAGATGTCCCTGCCCACTGCAGGGGGGTTGGACTAGATGACCTCTAAAGGTCCCTTCCAACCCAAAGCATTCTATGATTCTATGATTCTAATTTACCAGCTTATTTATCCACAAATCCAGAATCTCACGTGAAAGGACAGCAAGCGGGCAGTTTCAAAAGGACTATGCTGAAGCACGAGCTATCAGGAGCTACAGCCAGACTCACGCCCGACAGGCTGTCCCCACGACGTGCGCCCTGCACTGGCAGCCACCCGAGGGCCCGGTACACGCCGGGCTGAGGGATCCTCCAACATCACACTGGCAGCCTGTCAGGCAAAAAGGAGAAGCCAAATACCCCATCAGAAAAAAAAGTGATAAAAGTTATCAGAAAACACACCTTGCTTCCGCTAATTAAACACCATTAATGACTCGTTTCCTCCTTCCGGAGCCCTTCGGACTCCCCTCTCCTCAGGCTCTTTCAAACACATGTTAACACACGTGCATAAGCTGAAATTATTTCTGGCTTCCCACGTTTGTGGTTGTTTTCTTTATTTCTCCTTGGAATGTGACAAAAGCCACCTTTTTAAAAAAGCACAAGTAATAAGCCATGTGACATTACTAAATGCAGGACCACAGTTTTGCAGAACAGCCATTCAAGTGTTTTGCTAATAAGTCAGAATTTCTACAGCAATATCATGATGAATAATTATTTAAAAAAAACCCCAAACCAGAATCTAACTTACAAAAATCATAAGATGTTAATTTTTCAGAGTCTGGTACCCAATATTGAATTTATCTTACAAAAATTGCACACAACAAGAACGTATGTGTTCATACAATAGCACATGCATATTTTTAACCAATACTGGACAACAATATTGACTGACTTTCTATAGGAGACAGGACTTGTGGCACAAACTAAAGAACACCTCTAGTAATGAGGTATAATATATCGTACTAAGGAACAAGTATGTCTAGGCTAAATATTTCAAGGTGAATTGAAAGGTTGAAAGTTTCTAAGCACATATTTACATCGTAGTGTAAAAGCGTCCTGTTTTCTAAGACATGTTAAGCACCTGTAATCTCACTGAAATCAAGGATAAGTATTTGACACCTTTGTGAAACCATATCGCTTTCGCTAGCTCCTTGGTTTGCACATTAGGCATGAAAGCTTTGTTTGATACAGTAGCTGTTACTTTTAATTTTGCACATATTAAATGATTGTTAGAAGTACTTCAATGCTTTAAAAATAAATCTCTTGCGCCAACCCTGGACAGGTGCAAAGCACACTGACGTCAGTGAAAGTGCTTTCAATAATTTTAACAAACCTAA
The DNA here is from genome assembly GCA_013401315.1 of Balaeniceps rex. NCBI lineage: Eukaryota > Metazoa > Chordata > Aves > Pelecaniformes > Balaenicipitidae > Balaeniceps > Balaeniceps rex. The sequence continues at coordinate 44,378 of VYZW01010161.1, forward strand.
ACCTACAGTGGGGGGGCAAGGAGGGAAGGGAACTGTTGAAGTAGCCCTACATCACTCAAAACACATGGCAGAGGAAGTATCCCTCAGAAGAAGGACCACTTTCTCCACATCACAGCTACATCTGGCTCTGCTGCAAAACACATTGAGCCCTGGGCTAAAGCAATACCCTGCGAAAAACATCAAGCTAGTTATCTGTTACAACATTTTATGTTTTTATTGCACCAGCAGACCTTAGAAAACTGCTAAGCGGAACAGAGGGCTACCACTCTTACAGGTAACACTTGCAGAAAAATCAACCATCCCTGGCCCCAGAACAGGAGAAGGAGTGAGAGGAGGAATGACTCTCGGTTGTCTTATTTGATAAGATAACAGCTTTAGCAGCGCCTTGTGTGATCTCACTGTGGGCTTTTACAGAGAAGCTTCAGGCACATGGTGGTAAATGAGGCACCGGGGAAGGCAAGGTGAAGGACAATGAATTCAAAGAGGAACACCTTTCCTCACATGAGCGAACCACAAAATGGTTGGGAACCACAGTGGTATCATCTGCCTTGTTCTTTCTCCCTTTGGGAGGCAAAGGAGGAGTTACATAGCTTATAAGCAATTACAAGCAGTAGGGCAAAATGCTGTGCACATGAGTGATTCAACAAATACATCTGCATTTTCAAAATATGACCTAGGGAATTCTAAAGACTTTTGTGCTAAGTGCAAATGCGCTACTAGAGATGTCCTTTATCCATTTTACCTTGGCAGCCAAAATAATTCTTGTTTTTGAGAGCATAATAACCAGCTTCACAAGTGTCACAGGAATCTCCACAAACATTAGATTTGCAGTAACAATGCCCATTTTCCTGTGAAGAAAACAATTTCATCAAAAATGTTTCAGCACCTTTTTCAGAACTTTAATCTTTCGATACTTTGAATTCCCTCTAATTCTACAGAGGAAAAACATTCTAATCTCAACAAAAAAATATTATCCGACATAACTTCTGTCATTTATCATCTTCAGTGAACAGACTAGAAAATACATAAACTCAAGGTGATGAAAAATTTTCAGAACTTATACATGCCTATGAAACTTCTGTATAAAACTGCTTCTTTGCTGTATAAAACCAGCCGCTTTATGTGCAAAAGCAATAATCAGTACTAATTCTACCTTACCAAATGTCACAACAATTTATCTGTAAAAAAATCAATCTAATTAATGTCTTTCTTTTAATTTCACTTTACCTGCTGACATTCTCCAACTCCACTTAGTGTCCCACTCACATCGCACTGGCATGCTGCACAGATGAAAAAAAGACAGTCTGCATTTCATCTTTCCAAGATACTTTGCAGGAAAAAAAACCCACCACCCTGAATCTGCAATTTTGAGTCATAGTGCCACAAGGTGGATTTTAACTCTGGAAGGTTCAGAGTAGCAAACGGATACTGGCACAAGGCGAGAATAAAAAGCAAAGGAGAAAGAATGAGACTTGTGTGTATGTGAGATTTACTGGTGTGTTTTAAAGTGTTCTAGCTTGTGTTTAACAAAAACAGTCTTGAGTTTGGATTTACAGTTGTTTTCTTTCTTAGAAACATTCAGGTGCCTTCCAGCCTGACTGGCACCTTCTATTCTGCAGTGCTACTTTGGGACCAGTTCAACTCTCCGTATGAAAAATAAATGAAGCAAATATTGCGGGAAGGAGCTATGCTGACCTAGCGGTTTGGTGAAACCCAGTATTGACTCTGTGACTGAAGGCAGAGAAGATAAATTACATGAAAGGTGCAGTAATTAATCTTTGAGGAGATGTTTACACTGTACAATATTGAGAGCTAAATCTTAAGAGTCAAAGATGTAATGATATCGGTATCGGCTTAAGGCTAGGTGGCTGTTGCGGTGGAACCTGTTGGAAAGGAAATAGTTGGGGACAAAAAAATTTTTGAAGATTTTTTATCTTTACCCTTTTTTAATCTTTAAAATTATTATTATCTGCCTGAAAAACACACACTCACTGCAGGCAAACATTGAAAATCACAAACAGATTGGTATTAACAGATTTGTCACACCCTGAGGCCACAAGAAGGCTGTTCAGTCCTCTACAAGTTAGGAGATGATAATAAAAGAAAAAGCACCTTTTTCTCAAAACAATGAGCCAAATTCTGGTTTCAGTGTTAAGGGCAGAAATCCCATCTCACTCCAGTAAAACTGCCATAAGGCCGTATGAAGTACACATCATTGTAACTAAGAGTACGCCTTGGTCCAGCACTAGCAAACACTCCCGAAACTATGGTCTAATTTCTAAAAGTAACTGCTGGTATCATGGGTAATTTGGTGTTACAATTACGTAGCATGAAAAACATGCTGTTAACAAGAGTTGTGAAGGTCACTGAGCACCAAAGATGGCGACAGCAAATAAAGATGACTTTCAAAAGAATTTAACACATTCCATAAGCCAAAGAAATATGTCATGAAGCTGTACCTGTACATCCCTCAGGGTTTTCTTTGGCCAGGTTCCAGTACAACGGTTTGCATTTATTACAGGTAGGACCTTCAGTGTGCTGAAGACATTGACAATAGCCCTAATGACAGAAAGGAGTTAACATGGGTTCATCTATTTCATAAAAACCATACTGCTCTTTAGTACTAAGAAAAAGCTAATATTCTTAACAGCTCAGGCAGCTTACTGACTTTTACAGATTCATGGAAACTGTGGCTGATTCAGACTTCTTAGATTTTTCTGTCTCATACTATCAGCACAGGATTGTTCCACCCTGTGTATGTTTTCCACATCTAATTTATTCCAAATGTCCCAATGGATGTACTTTCCAATTCTTTTATAGCCTTGTTAGAACTGCTCTAAAGTATTAAATGTTATGCAAAAACTTTAAAAAACAATTTTCCTTAAAAATAATCATTACTTTTCATATTCACTCCTTCCTTTATTGGTGGAAGACACACACAGCTGTATACATGAGCCTACATAGATACCTCTTCCATCTGCCAGACTTATCCTCTAGGTCTCCTTTGCTACAAATCTAGCAATGACTGTGATTTCTGGTAATATGCTACTAATAATAACCATCAGTGTATTAATAACAATAATAGTGGAATAGCAACAGTTACAAAGAGATAATAATTTTTTCAAGAATAATTTGATGCTGAAATGGTCCATCGCAACCCAGAACCAGAAGGTCTTTGAGACATGCATAGGTATATATGCACATCTGCATGCATATATCAGAGTTCTAGCATACCAAGAAGACATAAACAGTATACATATTCCATATACAAAAGATTAAAAAAAAATCCTTAACAAGTGATTGCATTGATATGATCAAAGAACAAAACACAAAATTTATTTCCACTCTTACCCTGCAAATAAGCTTGTGCAAATCTTTCACAGTCTAAGAGCAGGCTTGAGCAATGAAGTGAATATGTTCAGCAAAGGCACATGAATTATTAACACATATTGTTAGCTGCAACGGTAGGATACTTACAGAATGAGAACCAATGCTACCTGAAGGGTCACATTCACTGTTGACACCTTTATGAAATTAAAGAACAAACACATTGAAAGATCTTTTGAAAACAGAGCTGTGGAATGTAGTAGTGCAGAAGTACAATGTAGTTTGAAAGGGCTTTTTAATATGGTTACCTTGGAAGGACTCAAATACTTTAAACTTCAAGACCAGCAGAAGCCTTTAATAACGATTTTTCAAATGTGTATTTAGCCTTGTTTAGACTATTTGGTTTGGTATGCAAAGTAGTCACTTTGAAAAATACAGCACTAACCTACAGAACTGAGAGATGTTTTCTTAAAGTTCCTGCACCATCATCTAAAAAAGGTTTTAAACTTATAGCTCACTTCATGAAATAACATAGGGAACAATGAATAAGCTCATCTAATATGTACTCCTGGTGTGTCCCTCCCTCCCCACGCTTCAGCAGGTTTCTGTAAAACTTCGCATGCAGCAGACTGCCCTGGAGAACGCTGCAATAAAAACGGGGGCGATCCAAATCAGAATGGAGGATTTTCCCTCAGAAGCGTTACCTTTGCAGTAGGGGAAACTGTCGGCTGCAGAAAGGCATCTGTCGCACCGTCGTCCCGTGACGCCCGTTTGACACTCGCACTGCCCAGATGCTGGCTCACACGTGCCGTGCCGGGAACCGTCGGGAGAGCACTGACAAGCTACACAACAACAAACATTGACAGTGGTGGGAGGGTTCACCCTGTAGGCATCAAGCAATAACTTCCCAAAACTTTAGTACTGTAGAGGTTTGAATACTGTTTGTCTAGAGCGTTCTTCATTTTTCTGTGCAATAAATAGCTCACAAGGTCCTCCTATAACTCACAGGGTCCTCACCCCTGCTTGGAACCTATGAGTTTGAGGTGACCTGTACCATCTTGGCATTGTTTTCTTCCTCTATTCTTGACAGAAACAGGTAGGATTATCTGAAACCATAATAAACCTCTCTTCTTCAACTTCTTTGTCCCATCCCAAGAGCAGACTTGGTTTTGCCTTTCTGCTTTCTTGATCTTCTTATGGTTACAGAAAGCACAGGGAAAATTCTGAAATTAGACCTGCATTTAAAAATATGATGGCGAAATATAGAACATAAAGTTGTATGCCCATCACACCTTTATATCTGAGGGCAGAGGAGGCCAGAAGCAAGCTTTGAAATACACCATGCAACAGTCTTACTGTTTCAGATTCCTACGTAAGGTCTCAGTTTTGCAATGATTTATACACACAGGGTAAATAAGAATAATGCCACAAAAAAGAACAATGCTGCTACAGCCCAGGGGCTCAGAGAGAGTCTAAGGGTGAAATGGTTAATGACAATTATTTTAGTAAAGTAGTAGCCAGTCTCCTAAAGAGAGAGAACAAACCTGTCAGATTGTTTCGTGCTGTGGTTGTGGTGATTAGTAATAGCAGAATTCTGAGGATTCATTGCTTCTTTAGCACTAATATTCTTTTGATTTCTAGGAAAGAGCAGTCCTGTTCACGGTAATCAAGTAGCTCGCTGATTTTAATGACAGATCCTGCAGCTTTCCCTCTGCTTGATGTGAAAAACGTATACAAACATTCTGGGCCTGATCAATTGACCCACGTGGGCAGGAAAAATTGTTGATATGATAGATGATTTGCAGATTCAAGTCCTTCTAGACTAGGATTTATAGTGCAATATTGGCACATGTCAAGAGCACATACTAATAAACTTAAAAGCTTACAAGACAGTGTATCAAGTATTAGAAGCCCAAACCAGTTGAAACACAGCTTATGTTCTATAAGTTGAGTGAGCCAGAACTCATAAAGGTACATGCCCATTGCCCAGCCTAAGCTTTAGATTTCATATTTTAAGAGAGATACAACTGTGCCAAGGCCAAACACTGCCATGCTCACATTAATCCAACTAGCACCGGGACACTGATGATGTGCCAGGGAGGACTACCAGAGTGCCTGCCTGCCAGGAAGCCTGGCCACTGGCTGGATCTTCGGAGGTTTTGTTGCCAGCTTTGGATGGAACAGAACTATCATAGTTACACAGGTAACTCCAGTAAAAGAAAGGCAGGCTTTTACTCACGCAAGCAGCTGGGATAGCTGTAATAACCTGGAGCGCACTGGTCACATCTAAGTCCAATGTAGTTACTATGGCACAGACACTGACCTCTAGGACCACATGTATTTTCCACTGAGCCAAGAGCATCACAGTTACATTCTGCACAGAGGAAAAAAAAATAATAACTATCCTAACAAATACATGTCCGAACCAGTAGTTATTTAGACCTGAGTTTGAAAAAAAAAAAAAAGGTTGCCTTTGAATGTAATCATGAGGAATCCAAACGAACCATGGTTTTACCACCAAAAATAAATATCCTGAAATAGATGCTTATAATGTAATTGCCTCCTCAACCATTGATAATCAATGGTACTACTGCAGTTCTATAATGTACAGTTTAGAGATTTAGTTTGGTGCCTTGCAAAACACACGTGTAAGGGACAGAAATCCATCTTAAAATGGAAAGAACGTCACATGAGAGAAGTACTTAACATCTTTAAATAACCTCTGAGAAACAGCATCCACAAAGCTAGGCTAGGTCTAATGGCTAGCAAGAAGCTTATTAGTCAAGCAGTTAATGATGCATAAGCACAGGTTCATGATGCACAAATAAATGATGCACAAGGTAAAAACTGCTGACATCTTAATTCTACAAGCTGGCAAGCACTGCATTGCAGGAATCTGTGTCTAATACACAAGGCATGTCATCAGACTATAATAACTAGCTGGATGGGTGCTTCTCTTGGAGTTACCACTATTTTAGGCTAACAGCTCTATCACACATAAGATGTGCTATTTTATTGAAATGATGCTGGTAGTTACACAGGCCCACATTTTATAGGTACATGAATGGGAACCCATCTGGGAATCCCAGCTGCCCCAGGTACAAGCTGAATTGTTGCAGCTAATCACTTGGCTTTTATGACTGACAGAAATGGCTGACTGACAGAAATATAAACCAAACACCGTCATTCTGTTCCATGTTCATGTTCCTGGTTCCCCCTTTCGGTTCCTCTTTCTGCTGCAGCCAAGGACATCTGACTTTGCTGTGTTTACTTCAAAGACACCTGGAAAGACGCAGGGCTTGCTAGGAAGTTAGCGTAAAAGAAATACAAACACTGAAGCTTCCAAAAACATCACATACGCTAGAGTCCACCCCCAGCTGAACATTATATTGCATTCTCTCCTAATTTTAATAACACTGAATAGTTTAAAGACTTTATTTTGATATCACTCCTATTGAATAAAGCTTCTATTGAGTTCAACAAGGCAAGACCAAAGAGATCAGTTTTAGCTGCAGGAGCCAAAAAGTTATAGATTTACCTCCCTTCTGAAGATGACAACTCCAAACAGGAGTAGCAAGCTGGGCTGCTCACTTACAACCACAGTTTGCAGCATGCTGCATTAGTTTAAATTTAAACCCATGGCAGCTTATTTTAACAGAATGATCTGTGAACTGCAGCAATTTTGAGTCTGACTGTGTTTTCAACTATTTTTATCTGTCTTGCAATTTGGTTTTTTGCATGTTCTTTTAAGCTTTTATGTCTCTTCAGCTTTTGGTGTTAAAAGTTCAAACGTATTCAGTATGGGTTTGATTTGCTTTAAGATTGCTACCTGATTCAGTTCTAAGAAAAAAAAAAAGCATTCTTTTAAAACCACTGAACAGCGTGTACCAACGCAGAACCCTGATTTTATGTTTTTCATTAAAAAATGTTAATCTACTCCAGACCATAATGACACAGTCATGTGGTATTTCTTTATTCCACCCATTATGTTTGGTAACACAACATAATTTGTCTTTGCAAGGGCATAAAGAATTCTGCTGTCTATTCATTGGACATAAACAAGTATGTAAGCCCAAAAGGAAGAAGACTGCTATAGCCAACAACCAAAAATAATGAGAGAAGAAAGTAAATCATAATGTTCCGTATAACTCTTGTTAAGCTGTGCAGGGAAGTACATACCAGAACTCAGCAATATCCTATATTCTTTCTGAATGTAAAATTCACTAAGGATTAAGGACCTCTTTCTCACTCACTGCAAAGGCAGACGAGAAACCTAGGGGCCAGATAGGACTTGATGGATTCATCATATGCACACAAAACCATTATGATATTCCAGGCTATACTTCATCAATTTTCCTCTCTCATAAAAAGCAGGCTAGTCCTTGGTGGCAGGTACACTGGTGGAAGTCCATGGAGATCATTCATGTTTCATAATGACATGAACAGCATTTGGCTCGGTGCCTGTTGTAGGATCTTAAAATGAGTGAGAAATCACTGTGAAGGGCAAAATGGGAGCTTCTCATTTTCAGATTTACAGAACACACATTTTGCAAGGTACCAAACAAAGACCCTCTGCAAAAGTAGATGAGTGCTTCATAGCTCTGCTTGTTTTTTTTACTATGCCAGTTCCTTAGCAGTCAAGCATGCGCTGTTGCTGTAGTTCTCCATGTGAAAACAGCTTTCAAATGCTTTGATTAGTTAAGACAGCTGTGCTTACTGAGGCTATATCAAACTGTCTGGCCATGCGAAAAAAAAGCCTGTGAGAAAACCCACTATATAATTCTTCCCTACTATGGAAACATGCCTGGAATTAGTGCTTGGAGAATGAGAATGTATGAGGCCTTCACTGTAGAGAACAAGAGTCCCTTGCTCATTTACTGCTCCGAACATTCAGCCACTGCAAAAATGGTACCTGAAAAGCAGTCCTGTCTGCCTGCTCAGGGCCTGCTTGATGCTGTACAAGCAATCAGCAGACTTACCTTGACAGGCAGGGAATGAGTGGTGGCCAGGCTGACAGCCATCACACTGAAGTCCAGCTACCCCATACCGACAAAGACACCTCCCAAGAAAATCACAGACTTCAGGCTGGGTACCTGCTGAGTTACATTCGCACACTGCAAACGAGAAAAGACATTTCAGAGGCAGCCTCTGCTCAGGCTATCTTCTTTTATCTTTCTTTAAATAATAATAAAAAATATTTAAAAAGTGCCACTCCCTGATGCTCAACAGGACCAAAATCTTCCCATCAAATTTATTTTGATTCATTACAGCTTTTACTGATTGCCCACATCAGCAATAATTCAGTACCGAGGGAGACATTAACGAAAGAGCAAGAGAATCTGGCTCACAGTAACTACTGCATTCAGTATCAGTGTTGAAGTACTACACTTAGCCTGTCCCCACTCAGAGTCTGATTTATCGATGCCAAGTGGTATGCCAACTATTGAAAGTAATTCCATCCCTTTTAAGACGAAAATGAAACAATTTATGGTTTGGATTTACAATCTCAGGTGGGAAGGATTAATAAAATGTCTAAAAAGACAGTATAGAGATGGTTAATAAAGTTTAAAAACAGTCAGTTTTCTAGTATTGATTAGAAAGGGCAGCTTGATGCATCAAAGTGAGGTTGCAAACTCAAATTAAACACAAATAAAATTTTTAAAAAACAAGGATAAGTAACAGAAATGTTCCCATTGGTATTCTAAATTTCATCAATGTTACTAAATCCAACCTCAAACTGGAGCCTGACAGCTGCATCACACAGTAGACAGTGATCAATGAAATGGGCATTTTTAGATAGAAATCCCCCTCATTACATTTTTCTTCTTCTTTGACTTCTGTGAGTTTTGGGAGAGTCCCTTATGAACACATCTTTGTGGCAAAAAGGGTTGAAATTCCCTCAGTATAAAACTTGGGTCTGTATTTTGGATATGCTTGCCGAAAGGGAATGTTTTGGCTTACCCTGGCAGAAGGGGTACCGAAAATACCCAACTGCGCAGGTATCACAGGAAAACCCCTGAAATCCAGTTCGACATATGCACTGTCCGGTATTTCCATCACAGTCACCTCCCAGCACTCCTGCGCCATGGCACTGGCACGCTGAAGAGCACATTTGCAAAGAAAACATTTACAGCATTACGATCTTAAAGTTCCTGTTTCACTTGGAAGCCGAAGGCTGGCATCTACACCGGAGCGCAGGCTCCAAGCATCAAAGAAACTACAGCACTTACGCAGACACTGGGGGCCAAAATACCCTGGTTTGCAGCCACCTTCTGGTTACAACAGGAAAGGAAAAGAAAGAAAGGAACAAAGTTAGTGCATAAAATCACGCAGCTCCTCGTATTTTTGCAGAGAAAAACAAATCAGTGCTTAGTAATTATTACTCTTGAACCAACAAAACTATTTCTATGACCCTTACACACAAATCTCATTTAAAAAAATAATAATCTGTAATTGTGCTTAGTCTGCCAGCACAAATTTATGACTTCTACAGACACAGAAGCTTCCACTTAGAGGCTGCTGCCTTTCTTATGCCTTCAGACTCAGATGCTACTCATTGAAAATGTAAATAGCTCAAGATCTGTTTTCTCCTTTTTATATTTATACATTTTTCTTTGGAGTTTTCTTTCTTCTTCCTTTTAAAAATATGTGAGAGAAGGGGATATGCGACAGCGCATACCCAGAGGCCTACCAGGGCAATTATTTTGGATGCTGTATGAAGGAGATAAGTGGTACAGGAGATTGAGGCTTTGTGGGCTGTGATGGCAACTGCAGACACTTTCAAGAAAACAAATTATTAATCCTGAAGTGCATTACAAGTATGTTTGTGATTAAGCGCTAACTGTGATGATGTCCCCATTCTGCAGCATAATAATATATACTAAAAAATATAAGCCCACTGAGGGAATCATTGTATGGATTTCAGGCAGCGTTACAGTGGGCTAAATAAGAAATATGTAGCTCTCTTAGCAATCAAAGTTCTTCACTGCCAAGAGCAATGTACAATTTTCCAGGTGCAAGAGGACAGTGCAGAAGCAGAGGCCAGTTAGCCTTAAGAAAGAGATTTACACTGCAAAGCAGCTGACAAGTTGTACATGTCAGAAAGTCTTGATGGATCTGTTCATAAGAGCACCAAACAAGATGGTCAGCCTCTTCTGCAGATGTTTGCCGGAGGCTGGTCAAACTTATTTTGATCCATAACTCTTTCTGAAACTAGGCTACTAAACTGTTCAATACAAACATGACAATATGATGAACTTCTGGCAAGAACAAAGGCTCTCTGAAAGATAAATACCAACAGGGGCAAAATTACTACATAAATCTCCATGAAAGAGCAGGTGCAATCAAAACAGTGAAAAATAGCAACACGGGGAAAAACAGTGAAATGAGGGGAAAAAAACAACCAAGAACTTGCCGATTATGTCACCAGCCATAGCATCTCTTGGATTTGGAGAAGTAAAAGGATATACAGGAATACCTTTAAAACAAGAGAAACAACAAAGTGTATTTGAAACAGACACACCTATTTCACTAAAAATCATGACAAACCATGAAGTCATCTCCTGTCAATACAGAAAGCATGATATTCACATGACTCTAGTAACCAACTTCAGCTTAGTTTCCTTTCAGTTAGGAACAGGATAAGAAACATTTTACTTTTGCTCTCTAATTCAGGTACAAACATCCCTTCTCAAAAGAACAGTATGAAAGGTCAGACACCATTTGGAAATGCTACCAAGTTGCTTCCCTGCTCCCTACCCTTTTGTACAGAAAGCTTTCTCATGCTAGACGGTGTTATGAGAGCTATCTAGGGAGCTCCATATTTATTTCACATTTCCTGCTTTCAGCCGAAGGTCCATCTCCTGCAATGTGGCATTATCACTCACTGCCTGAACTGCCAGTATTCATGGGATGTACATTACATCTTGGGAGCTTTTTATTTGAGAATCCTCCAGATTAGGAATGGGAAAGACATTCCCAACAAACTTTCCTCCATTAAGATGGGATCCAAAGTTGATGTGCTACAAAGATCAGTGGGACTTAGATAAGGTCTACCTGAGCTGAACTTACTTAAAAATGTTGGATTGCAAACAAGAGGATAAATAAGATGAGATAATCTAGAATGCACTGTACAGAGAGGATTTATTCTATCACAGCCATTGAATTCAAACAACATTCCATTTTTTACACTGTTTTTTTCCTTTGTTTCGTATTGATTTCCCTCTTCTTCCGTCTTTATCATGGGACCTCTGTTTTACTCAGACTTCAAATCCTGCCCTAGAACAACACCTGTTTTATTGGCTGTCAGAAACATGCTTCTCCTGAGGGCACAAAACATCCCACTGATGCGTTTTTAGAATCTGATCATGGAGTTACAAGCTTTTATGCAGCAAACGCAATTCTGATGTTACTTTTTTCCTTAGTTATTTTATATAAATTTTTTTTATGGGGAAAGCATTTAATTTGCTGAATTCCCAACACTTAATTTTAACCTCTTTATTTTAAAGTAAAAATCTAATTTTCAATTAATCAATAGCATTAGATAGCATTCTGCTACCATTTTCAACAAGCGGAAGCACTCAGCATTTGAGTCACATCAGTTTTTCTAATACGTTTATCTTCTTTGGATTTACAAACACCTTTCCTTCAACCATTTCGTAAAAAATGTGACACAAACTGGAACCCTTCCTTCAACCACATATCTGCACCTACTTGCAGTCTAGCAAAAATAAGAGAGCATGGCTGAGAGCCTTATGCTCTGCCAGGAGGGCCTTTCCAACATTACGCAGGCGCTACCTGAGAATTATTTTTATTTGTTTTAGAACCCTCCGAAAGCCTACAAGCTTTGTTTATCAGGGATGCAAGTTGCAAATCCTAGGAGGTGTCAAGGAGAACACATAACCTTTTTCTCCCCTCTCTCTCAATACAGTCATGCTCCACTTCCCAGTCCAAGTGGTCTTTAGGTATAAAGACCCTGAGACATGTTTAAACAATTTGTCCAGGGCTTTAGGGCTGGAGTTCATGACTTACTGAGAGATAGGCTGTAGCCTTGACGAAGATGTCTTAAATGAACTCAGAATTGTGAGAATGCAGCACAATCTATTTGATTTTCAAGTAACCATTGTTTTGTAAGAAAACCCAGTTTCTCTTGAGTATTACGACAACTGATTTATCAGAACGTGTAAACATGTGAAGCTGAAATGCCAGACGTTTCAACCAAGTCAAGAGTAATGAAAACTGTTAATTCTTTAACACACATTTAAAATACTGGAAAAGAGGCATTTTTATTTGTATACTTACGGACACAAAACGGATAACCATAGAATCCATCAGCACAGCTTTCACAGTTTTCTCCCTGGAAATTCTGCTTACAGAAGCAGCGGCCAGATCCTTCCTCACAGCTCTCTGCATGCTCCAAGTTACAGCTGCAGGCTAAGTAAGTATCAGCAGTTAGGCACTCTTTGGAAAAGAATTAATTTGCCTTTTACAGCAGTGCACATTGGCATCATAATAGTAAATGTGCAGTTGGGAATGCCTCATTATTTAAAGAATTAACATTTGCTTGCTGTTATGTATTTTCCAAGTACTCTATCACCAATTAGTCTTTGTGATATCCTTTAGAAGTAAGACCTATGTTATTTTCTTAGAGTGTTTAGTATTTTCAATTCAGAAAGCTGCATGTTATTACTCCACAGCACTGCAGCAACTATCTTTTCTGTGGCATCCGCTCATCTCTCTCCATGGTCTAGGCTAAGCACCATGCTCCATCCACCTTCCCTTGCACACCACGTGCAACATTATGGCAGCACGCCACAGCTCTGTTGACTTCCCATTCATTTCAATACCCAAACTCAACAAACCATGGCTTCCTCCTATCTGTCACAAGGCTCGTTCAGCCTGTTTGTAATTCAGCTCTTATCTCTTACCTATACTCAGTTCTTCTTTTTTAAATGGTATATTAGTAATTATCCTATTGCATTATTTATGAGATGTTAGGTTAAGCACTGCATAAAGTAGGAGTAGTGATCCTTGTGACCTTTTGAGCTATAGAATAAAATTTTCAAGTGACCAAGAGCCAAAGGATACCTCATATACACATCAGAGAGCTAAGAGAAGCAAGGTCATGAGGGTAGGAGATGAGAGTGGCTTCTTAGAGGTCATGCCACCTCACTGTGGGGCGTGTAGCAGCACTCCAGGCTTACATGATCCTATCATGTAAGCAGCAGCCTTTTCTGCCTTACTTCTTCCTATTGTCCTGCTGATGCACTGAAGCTTTAGGCTCATATGACACATAAGTTGAGAAGAAAGGGTCTAAAAGGGTCTAAAGCAAAACAAAAAGTCATTTGCAGTTGTTCTCCAACATCTTTTGGCCACTCTTTCATTTTTCCTCCCCAAAAGATTACACTCAACTTATGTGTAATATGAGCATAAAGCTTCAGTGCATCAGCAGGATGCCCTCCCCATGCCCTCATTATAGCAAAAAAATCCCAAGCCACCACCATGAGAAGACACTTAATAGAAAAGGACTCACGTATACAGCCATCAGGAGCTCTCACTGAAACGCCGTAAGGACGATAGTAACCTTTTGCACACTTCTCACAGTTAATACCAGATGTGTTATGCTGTGCAAAATAAAACAAAAGGAGAACATGAGATAAAAAAGGGAACTTGGAAGAATTAAGAAACAATAACATCCTTTACACTGTTTCTATATACAACTAAAAAAGGATCAGCACAGGAAAAAAAATGGAATATGACTGCAATAAAGACAGCATTCATCATTTGCTGTTCTTTAACCACCTGTTCTCTATGGATTTCTGAATCATTATATTCTCACATAAAGCAGCTGAATTTTATTTTTAAAGCATGATTAAAAAAGAGCTATTTTAGCAAAAAAAAAAGTAAATCTAGGAAAAAAAATGTTTTCACTATCACATTATATTTACCTCTTTCCATACTTTCTTATCATAACATACATCGTTCAGGTAACTGCATCATTAATTTTTCCTCATATTATATATTATTTTTTTGAATACCCTATGTCTAAGATCAGCAACATCAAAATAAACCAAAACCTGATCAGTCAAGTCAGCACAAAACAGATCTTCCGTTAGAAAAGCATACCTCTCTATAAACATGTGTTTTAGGCACACAGAAAAAATATCATAAGTAACTTGAACCACAGGAAAAATATATAAATCCACTGTGAACACAGACCTGAAGATATTTCAACTCATGCAGAAAAGCTCCCCCTGCGGTAGGGGCAGCAGGAGCATGCAGCGGTGATGGCATTCACCAGCTGAGTAAATCATGGTCACAAGGCATTCTGATGGGCTCGTAGTCTCGTGAGCGGGGAACCGGAGGTGTGGGGGAAGCCGTGGAGCAACCAAAGCAGATGCCCCCAGCTCCCATCTGCTGTTTAGTTCCTCCTTAGGGAGTGTCGCAATTCGGGGCTGAGCAGGGACCCAGCATTTAACAGTGGGGCAGTTCATGAGCAGGGCACCCAGGATGCTGCTGGGGCTTCTGCTCGCGGTTGGCGCTCTCAGCTTGTGCAGTAGTTTTGGGTTCTGCTTCCAGTTCTGCTGGAAGCTTCCTCCAGCATCTTCAGATCTGAGCTACTGCTGCGAAAGGCTGATGCTAGATCAGGGAGGGTGATCCTCACATCGCACAGCAGATGGAGACGCAGTAGTTGCTGTAGCACTTGGCATGGCAGGAGCACAGAGGAGCCCAGCAACTCTCTCAAAACCATGTAATATTACTTGGAGATTGTGCAGTGATGGTCTCAACACATTGCAGGGCACATTCTTTGGACATTACTGGTGCTAACGCCTGTGGCATATCAGAGGCCTCACCCCAGACAGAGCTCCAGGAGGTGGATGCCACTGTCCAGGCCTGGGGCTGCAGAGAATGCCTGGGCCTCTCACTGGGGCTGGGGCAGGTGATGAACCTGTGCAGAGCTTGTGGGTAAGGATCAGAGGACAGAGCAGCACAGCTGATATTGCAGTAGGTGTCTGTTACAAACCACCTGAACAAGAAGGAAGATGAAGCCTTCTTTAGGCAGCTAGAGAGAGCCTTGGTACTCATGGATGACTTTAACCACCTCAATATCTGCTGGAAGAACAATGCAGCTGGATGCAAACAATCCAGAAGTTATTTCAAACGCATCAGAGAATTTCTGGATGTAGAGGTTCATGAACCAGTTAGGTGAGATGCTCACTTCAAACTGACACCCACTAACAAGGAAGAACATGTGAAGGTTGAGGGCAGCCTTGGCTGCAGTGACCCCAAGACTGTGGATTTTAAGATCCTGAGACAAGTAAGAAAGACAAATAGCAGGATTACAGTCCTGGGCTTCAGAAAAGCAGATTTTGGTGTGTTCACGTATGTGCTTGGCAAGATTCTGTGTGAAACTGCCCTGGAGGGGAAAGTGGACCAGGAGAGCTAGTTGATTCTCATGGATAGCCTCCTTAGCACAAGAACAGTTCTTTCCAACGTGCAGAAAGTCAGGTAAGTATGGCAGAAGGCCAGCACAGACAAATACAGCGCTCCTGATCAATCTCAAACTCAAAAAGAGAGTACATGGAAGGTGGAAGCAGGAACAGGCTACTTGGTGGCAATACAAAGACATTGCCCACACATGTAGGGGCGGAGTTAGGAAAGCTTAGCTGGCGTTAAAGCTACCAAGGGAGGTGAAGTGCAGAAAGAAAGGTTTCTAGGAGTATATCAGCAGTAAAAGAAAAGCTAATGGGAATACGGGCCCATTGCTCAGTGGGGAAGGAGATCCAGTGAAAAAATCATCTTAGAAGCTATTTCTAAACACATGAAGGACAGGAAGGTGATTGGACATATTCAACATAAATTTATCTAGGGCAAAGTATGCCCAATCAACCTCATTGCTCTCTGTGATAAGATGACCAGTGCTGTCAGAGCCACCAAGATGGTGATGGACTGAAGCACATATGACATCCAAGAAGAGGCCAAAACAGATGGGTCTCTTCAGCATTAAGAAGAGAAGGAAGAACCTACTGCTATCTACAACTACCTGATCAGAGGATACAGAGAGGATGGAGCCAGACGCTTCTCAGAGGTGCACAGCAATAGGATGAAAGGCAACAGGCACAGATTGGAACATGGAAAATTCCAGTTAGATATTAGGAAAAAATATTTATCATGAAGGTGGCCAAACACTGAAACAGGTTGCCATGAGTGCTTGTGGCATCTCTGTCCTTGGAGGTGTTCAAGGCTTGACTGAACAAGTGCCTGAGCAACCTGATCTAATTAGATCTGCTCTGAGTAAAGGGCTGGACTATGTGATTTCCCGAGCTCCCTTGTTATCAGACCGTAAAGAAACTGAATCTATCTTTGTATGCAAGATTTCAGTTCTATCACTTCTTCGTTCAAGCATCCATTCCTAACACTTTTTTCCCTGACACAAACAGAAAAAGTAAATTAAAATCCATGTGCTTTATCCATGAAAAAAAAATGCTATAATTAGATTTATGGTACACTCATTTAATCCAGCATAATTTCCACAAAATTAGGTTACAAACAATTAATATCAGTCATATAACCAGGACTCATAGATTTAGATTCATTTTGCTCTTTTCTATCCTGGAAGCAATGTAAGAGAAATGTTCTTTCATGAACAAAGAGCTGACAGGAAGGACCAACGTGATAAATCTTACCAGACTGCATGAACAAAGTTCTGCACAGAAATGTCAACTGGAAGACAAAGAACATTTCTTCTACTCATGCTAGTAAAAATAACTCTACTCTTTTCTGACTGCCTTTTGAACAATATCTGATTATATTGTGGCAATAAGATGGAAACATACCCTATAAATTTTACTGGATATTTCCTTTCTTTTGTTCCTTAAATACCACTATGTTTTTAAATGCACAGCATGGTACTACATAACTCATGATGCATAGGTTTCATAAGAACATAGGCTTGATGATAATTTTCCCTCTGAATTATGTTCTGGTCAGCTGCTTGTCGTCATACTTCAGATGACTTGACAACAAAAGACGGACTTCCAAATATGTCTGGATTTATTTAACCCTGAGATCACTGAACCAATGAATAGTTTAGGTTGTAAGTGACCTCAGGAGGTCAGGTGGTTCAGTCCCACTCAAAGCAGAGATAAGTCCAAGATTAGATCAAGTTGATCAGAGCTTCGTATGATCTTTCCTGACAGTAATTAGCCCAAGTAGGACAAAAGTTGCTCAGGATGAGACACATTCTTTCTCTTTCCAAGAACGCGCTAATCATTAATGACAGATACAGTGTAAAGTCTCTGATTCCAAATTTACATTTGTTGATTCAATCCAGCCAAGCCTCTAAGAGAGTTAAGGGGCTGGAGCACGTGAGTCGTAAGGAGAAACTGAGGGAATGGCTTTGGGTGGCTTGGAGAAGAGATGTTCAAGGCGGGTAGAAGTGTCTAATGGCAGTTTTCCTCTACCTAAGAGGGGGTTACACAGAAGACAGAGCCAACTCTTCTCAGAAGTGCACAGCAAAAGGACAAAAGCCAACTGTCACCAGCTGCAATTGGGGAAATTCCTACTGAACAGTAACAAAAATCTCTTTACCATGACAGCAATTAAGTGCTGTAAAAGATTACCCAGAGTCTGTGTAATCTCCATCCTCAGAAATTTTCAGAACTCAGCTGGCCATTTCTCAGTGCAACCTGATATAACTTTGCATCTAGCCTTGGTTTGAGCGGAGCACTAGTCTAGATGACTTCCAGAGGTCCCTTCTACGATTCTGTGCTTTTTCAATACCTATAAGCTCCCTTCTTGGTATAGCCTATGCCCTCCTTTACTCCTGCTGATGAGGGAGAGCCCTCTGTGTTTTGCTGCAGTAAGGAACCAGCTGGCCTGAGATGGAATTTTATTTGGTTAATTTTACTTCCTTCTGTTAAGCAGGGAAATGGCAGAGTTTGTAATAACAGGAAAGGGAATTTTTGTAGTTGATATAATTGTTGCATTGTGTGGCTTTATTTGAATCACACAGGACTGAGCATAAATATAATTTATATGTGTCTTTTATACATTAACAAGCAATGTTGTACAATGTAAATTATTTTCAGACACCTTTTTCCCTGCTCTGAGTACAAGTAACAACCCCAGACAAATGGACCTAGACTGGTCAGGCTCCAAACTATTGGTGTGGGCACAGTCCCACTCCAGTAGCCCTTTCTCAAATGTCATTTATTTAAACTGACTGAAACCACATTTTTACCTGGCAGTTAATGCAGACTCCTCCACCTTCATAATGCCCATGGGTGTCTAAGCTTTCTCGACGCTGATCAACATCAGCATCATAGTAGCAATCAGTGGCATGTCCATGGCAATTGCAGGCTGAAAAAGTAATATTCCAAGTCAGCTTTCATTATAACGCTGGAATTCAGTAATGTACCAGAGGTGAAAAAGAAGCTTAGATTTTTTATATATACATACACTCAGGTATGTTGGAGCATGCTCAAATACACGTATTTACCTGTTAACAACTGGATTTTCACACCAGAAGCATGGTAAGATTGTCTAGATATGAGGAAAACATGTGCTGCTGGGCTTATCAGAGGAGGCAACAGCTGTACCATCCCAAAACAATATATTTATGCATAAATGCAGAACTAGGAAGCTCCAGAAGAATGGTCTCAGCAGTTTTTAAAAATTATCAAAAACATGTTCAAATGTTTATTCTATTTTTGCATGTCCAAAAATACATCTGGGCTGAAGCTGTGTGCACTAAAACTTTATTTAAAATAAAAAATTATAGAGAAGATATACACATTTGAATAAAAAGACCTACACCAAAGAACTCTCATACTCAGCTGTAGATACAGATATACCAGCAAACTTGGCTATACAGTTACCCAGCTGCTGTCTTCTGAATAGAGGAGTTTTAGGTACAAGTTCATTCTACTTCCTGGGAATTGTGGATTCAAAAAGAAGTATGGTTTAAAGAAGTATGGTATGAAGAACAATAATAACACCAGCAATAATAATGTATTATTATTATCTAGAAAAGGATAGAATTAGGTGACTGAGATAACTCATTTTCTCAGTGTATGGTTGTTTATAGACTCAGCTGTGACATTTTACTTTGGGTGGTTTGTGGTTAGCTCCTTTCCTTTATTTTTCCCTTCTGTTAAGCCAAATAAAGGTGACAGCTGAACTCACAGTGGCTCTGAATCCATCTCTACATACATGTTCTGCTATACTTTTAACTCCTTCTAACAGATGTTAATATTACAGTGCTCAGAAGAGATTGAGAGAGAGATACCTGTGAGGCTTTGCTTGCAGGCACATCAGCCTCACATACGTCTCAGTCTAGGAAGTTCGCCTATTGAAAACATCTGAGATACATCAACTGATATATCCACTTGTGGCCTTGTAAGCACATCAGCTGGCTTCACCGATCTTCTTACATTGATGTGGGAGACCTAAATCCCGAAAAGCCTTTGCTGTTTTACCTTTGGCAAAAAGGCCTAGCAATATAAATCCCAGAGCCAGCCCAATGTTCGTGCTTTGCTTGCAGGAGAGAATTAACCTGAAAAATAGCTCCACACTTTGCATAGTCCCTGCAAATAAAGTTTGAGTAAAGGGTGAGGGATTTACCCAGAAAATAGTTTATCTAATTTCCTAGAGATCAGTTATGTGTATCTCATCATCTTCCCATCTTGGTTAAAACAAATCTCTTCCCGTTGGTCATATAAAGCTCTGCCTGTCTTCACTAAAATCTTCCAGAACTATAATATAAATCTGAGTAGGAACCAACCATAGTAGCAAGCAAACAGAATAAATCAAAGGGCAGGACCATGGTTTTGCCATAAACCCATCCTATGTCCTTTTTTTTTCTGATCTGATCTTCTTTCCTTGCTGGAGAGGAACAACAGGAATTTTTCTGAAAGAATGCAGGAAGTAAAAAGGCTTCCCCAGGCGAGCTTTTAATTACAGACGTTCCAGCACTCCAGGGAAACCTTACCAGGAAATTCCTGAAGTTTTGACATTATAAAGCTATGACTTCATGTTTAGGGAAATCCTCCCTTCATCTGAACCAGGGGATAAGACACTCTGGAAGGCAATGGGTGCCTGAAAGCACCTCAAAAAAGAAGCTAAGGCCCCTGGCCCTACTTTCTTCATGATGAGGGAAGTGTATGGAAAGTAATCCTTCCAAACTCTTATTCCAAGTACCTGGCACAACTGGGAGCACAACTCAGGGACAACTG
Source organism: Balaeniceps rex (assembly GCA_013401315.1). Lineage (NCBI taxonomy): Eukaryota > Metazoa > Chordata > Aves > Pelecaniformes > Balaenicipitidae > Balaeniceps > Balaeniceps rex. The sequence goes on from VYZW01010161.1 coordinate 64,939, forward strand.
ATTCTCCACACCTTGCTACGCGATCATACAGACAAGAGGAAGGAAACTGGATCACTCTCCGTATCTCCTCTACATCTTTGTAGAGGAACAGCTTTGGACAAGGAAGCCTTTTCCTAGAAACTACCAACAACACAGCTGAGGTGGTGGCCTGCCATCAGGTTCCTTTACAGTCTGCTGACAGGAATCAGACAGCTTGAGACTGGGTTCCCTGGCCAGGTTGTGATAGCCTGTGAAGATCTTTGGGGTTTTTTATTCAATAATTCTTCAAGAAAATAAAACTTTGCACAAATGAGATGCTGGTTCAAGATACTTAGTCAGAAAAGCAAAGAAGAGAACATAAAAAAAAAATTTAAATTTTTTATTTACAATGTAAATAAAAGCTCCTTGCCTCTAGGGCCAAACTGTCTGTGAGCTCACACATATGTCTTCTAACAGTGATGGGAAATTATTTGCTCTGATTATAGCAATAGCATTTTCTCTCACAGGGGAATAGAAACCCTTCTAGCTCATCAAGCATCTTCTCACTACTTTGAGCCATTTGCTGATCCATACAGTACTGGGAAACTCATAGCAAAAGGTTGGGCTTATCCCTACAAGCTCCCACCAACCTCTTTCAATCAGTTTCTCTCAAGGGACCTCAGGCTTCTGGGAAGCTTAACGAGGTTGCTTTAAATCCTTCACTACTGGCTGCCAGGAAAAGAGGTCTGCACCTGGCAAATGCTCTCAACAAATCACCTCAAAGCGCTAGGAGCAATCCATACTAAAAAGGGTATTTTTTCAGACGTAGTTAGAAGCAAAGTTGTTTTGGCTCAGAATCTTGTAGATGATCTTCTATAAACTCATTCTTCAAAAAACATAACATTATTTATGCTCTTTGTCTATCTCTTTCCTGGCAGAAAATGTTTTCCTTTCAAAGAGGGGAATTTAAATGAGGTTTCAAATATTGTCCAAAAATTGTGTCCCAACATGCCTATCTCCTATCAAACACTTTAATCATCTTCCTCCCTGCCCCCCCCAACACTCAGTCTCAGTACTGCAGTTTTGATTAAACAAGCCATCCCCTTATTCCTCAAACTAATTATACAGGTATATCTCTTTGGCTTTCAAATAAGGTTCCTCTGTTAACCGTTTGTACCCACTGGCTATGTTACTCTCCAGAAAGGCAGACGAGGAAAATAAATTAGGCCAGACACAAAGGAAACTGCAGTCTGCCAACACATTTGCTCCGAATTTGCACATCTCAGCACAGAGGTGGCTGACAGTGTCTGTACCACACTCACTGGCTTCTGGCCAGAAGGATGCAAAACACCCATGTGTGACAGTACATACTCCTCTATCAAAAGGGGGTCCATGCAGTCATTTTCTTTAACAAAAGAATGAAACACAGGGGAGGTGGGAGAAAGGTCAATGGGCTTCTCCAGCTTGGCTACTCAGTCCGTGTGGCTAAAGCACTTCAAACTCCCAACTATGAGGACAGGAAGGGGTGCAACTGTGGAATTGCCTGGACTCCCCTCCTGGAACGTCTTTGTGCCCGCTGATGCCTGGTCAGCGAGGGATGACCATCAGCAGGAGAATGGAGGGCAGCACACATGCCTGTAAGCCGTGGCAGCCTTAAGCAATCTCTCTGCATCCTGAACAGCAAGAGGATGGGTGATGGGGAGGCAAGTTTTGAGGTTGTACAAGATGCCTATAGTCTCTGCTCTGCTAGGATCCACGATCTGTCAGCAGACAGCTATGACTGGGGAGAGAAGTTGACTCAATGTACTACAAAAAGGCTTCCACTTTTCTCATGTAATATTCTCACATGAATGACTATTTTCATTGATTAATTAGAGAGAAGAACATAAATAATATTCACTGCATCATCTGTTCCTTATTGCTGTATGGAAAGAATTTTCTCAGTAAGGAAAAAGGTGTTAAAACATGCAGTGTGCTACCTATGCTCCATGAACGTGTGTGCTATGGCTAATTCTCACCCACTTGTCAATGTCTAGCATCTTTTAGGCTACTCACGTTCACATAGATTTGTGCTCCCAGCTGTTGCAGGTTGCCACTGTTTCTGATTATATCCCGGGCAGCAGCGATCACAGGTTTCCCCACAAGTGTTGTGCTGACACTCACACTGAAACCTACAGAAATGAAAGCCTCTTACTCTACTGAAGCTGGATTTAAACTTTTTTCTTAATTTTATTTCAGTCCAAGACTTACATATAGTGTGAAAAGGACAGGACATAAGCTCACATGTAAAGAGGTCAAACAGTAATGCTAGAACATTTTGGAACTTTCCTAAAATTCTTCATGATTGATTACTTTAATCATGTGATTATGAGTTTATTAGCACCAATTACTTATAGAGAACATTTGTAAATGGATTCAATAGACTGGATTATGAAACTTTATTCTAGAATATTAAATCAAGCTGGTATATAACACTTTAGGATGTATCCTATTTTAGCATCATTCCAAGGCTCAAGCTTGTTGACCTACAGTGAATCAAAATATTTATCATCTTTATATGCACATCTTCATAATTTTTTCATTATGCTTTGTTTACAATAATCTTATTAGTGTTTTTAATAAAGCAAGATCATAACTTCATCTTGCTATTTTTAAAATAGTGCATACTATCCATCAAGAAAATGTAGTTCATATTTATTTTGATTTAGTTGAATTTTAATTTTAATTATTTATTTTTTTAATTGATTCAATTAAATCAAATTAATTTTGATTTAGCCTACTTAAAGGGCAGGCTCTCATTGTGGGCTAGGTCTTACTATCATGCATAGTAACTGAATCCCCGGAGGAACAAAGAGACCTTGAGACTGGAGAGGCATTTTCCAATGTTCCTTGCTTATCTGTGTAGTCTAATAACAAAGGGGCAATACAATTTTCATGCAGAACCATGCTATTCCCATAGATTTCACACCTTCTGTACTTACTTTTCTCTAGCATAGACATCTGGAAAGGAGGCATCCATCTGCCCACTTACTCTTCATTAAAACACAACTGAAAATATTGCATTGTCCCAACAAAAGTTTGTTTCGATACCATCATGGATAAAAGTAACAGCTGGCTTAAACCAGGCTTTTAAAATATGTTTTAGACAGCCTGATTATTCACAGACACTTCCCTATAGCAGATGAGCCGTAGAGCTTGATCTAAGTCCTTGTGAAATCAATATGGAGATCATAACCTTCACAGGGAAAGGGAACTTCACAGGGAAAGGGAATAGTTCATTCAGTTGCTGGTTTTATTTTTTCTAGTAATGATCAAAAGCCATTGGATCTTGGCTGAGCTCAGTTATAATGCTCAATATCTCCAGGAAGTTCATTAACTTTGTTCTTGAGTTGGGCTTCCAATTCCTGCTGTTGGAAGGTGATATCAACCCATGTTTTCCAAAAACAACAAAGGGTTTCTAAGAAATTATACAATCTGCCAAACTCTTATTTCGACTAAAAAGAAAAGTCTAAGTAAAGACTTTTTATTATTATATTTCACATACAATAGCTCTTGACGTGTTTTCTTGTCAATCATTAGCAGATTATAGTTTTTTAAATATAATGAAAAATCCCTGTAAGTCTATATCTTTGTATAGTAAAAAAGGTCATTTGAAAACATTCATGTATTGTTTTTCTCATATTAAATTAATGTTATGCTCAGTTTACTTACTGGTATTGGTTTTCAGCACTCTTTGCACTACATACTTCAGCATGGCCATGGCAAACACATCGACCACCAATACTGATGTCCTTTATACTGTAGTAATACTATGGAACAAGCACAAGAAGTACGTATAGGTCTTTCCTTACTTGTATTATGTCAAATATCAACGTCAGATTGTTAAATCTTACTTATCAGAATTTTAAAGGCACAACTTTACAAAAGGCTAAAGTCAGGCAGCCAATGGTCAAACCTTTGTTGATGTCTCACTATGAGTACCACCAAATCAAAGTCAATGCCCATGGGGTGCCTGATAGCAACAGGCTTGTGCAGTTCACACCAAATGCATATTGCTGTAGCTCTCCAATCCCCAGCAGCTATGCAGCCACCAGTACCCAAGCCCAAAGCTTGTTCAAAGCCAGCTTGAGGATGGAGATGTAAAGTACTGTCAAAGCATCAATTTGTGAGACCTTGGTCTGGTCAACAAACCAGACACGCTGGTATGGGCAGTGCAGTTTCCCCATTCAGTCAGACATGATCACTAAACACTAAAAACAGAGCAAAATCACCAGCTCAGTCAAAATCACTCATGACTCAAGCTGGATTTGAAATTGTGACCTGAAGTTGAAACACTTTGTATCTCATCCTCATGCCTTGCAGGCATCCAAGCAACAGAAGATAAAAATGTAATTGGTTCAAGTCAGTGAAATTATCATTACTGTATACATATCAATAGTAACTTCTGCATACATTTTTGTAGCTCAGAAGTTGTTTCCTTGTCTCCTTACAGCACCAGGCAGAACGGAGAGCTGGTTGTAATTCTTGATCTCTATGTACCCCCAGAAAAATTAAAGGGGCAGATTTAATGCCACTGGAGGATGAAGAGAAAAAGGGTCAGAACATTATGCAGTCATGTCTCCTGTGCTCACTCTATTCACAGTACAACCCCTCTAAGTGGTATATATAGCCTCTCTCAGTGGTGATCCTTCCCCTCTACTCAGCAGTGGTGAGGCCACACTTGGGGTGCTGTGTCCAGTTCTGGGCTCCCCAGTACAAGAGAGACATGGACATACTGGAGAGAGCCCAATGGAGGGCCACTAAGGTAATGCAGGGACTGGAGCATCTCTCCTATGAGGAAAAGCTGAGAGAGCTGGGACTGTTCAGCCTGGAGAAGAGAAGGCTCGGGGGGATCTCATCAATGTATCTAAATACCTGAAGGGAGAGTGCAAAGAGGATGGAGCCAGGCTCTTTTCAGTGTTGCCCAGTGACAGGACCAGAGGCAACAGGCACAGACTGAAACGCAGGAGGTCCCCTCTGAACATCAAGAAACACTTTTTCACTGTGAGGGTGACTGGCACAGGTTGCCCAGAGATGTTGTGGAGTCTCCCTCCTTGGAGGTACTCAAGAGCTGTCTGGACATGGTCCTGGACAAACGGCTCTAGGTGACCCTGCTTGAGCA
>VYZW01010161.1:74992-107505 GCA_013401315.1 Balaeniceps rex
CTTTCCTAAAAGCACTTACCTCTCCATTTTCCAGAGGCAGAATGCGAGAGTCCTCTGTGGTGCAAAGGACATCGCTGTCCCTCCTCACTGGAAGATTAGCTTCCTTTCCGAAGCGCTCCAAGCAATCCGCTTTGGAGTCTAGTCAAGTGAGAATAAAATTATTTTTATATTGAAAATAAACACTATTGCTCTAATTTAAATTATCAAAGAAGCATTCCCTGTGCTTTCAGGTAAATTCTTCCCTGTAGTTGAATAATAACAGTGATTGTGTCGCTCAGCACAGAAAAATGGAAATTCCTAAAAACAAATAATTTCTTGTCCTAAGCAATTCAGTGGAGCCTGACAAGACATGGCACAATATTTCTCATATCGTCACAAAAAAGCTATATATGTACTCCAAGATTCTGCATTTGTATTTCACTTTGATTTTTGCAAGGAACTCCGGGGTCCCATGGGATGAAGGACACTGTAGTTCTGACATACCCAAAACCCAAGACAAACAAAACAAAACAAAACTTCCCAACATACTGAAAAATATTCATGTGCTGAGTTACACTTTCAAAATATCATACTCACACTCTTGTCACTAATTTATTGTGGATAACTAAGACAAGAGAAATGTATTTGACGTTCACTGTCTTCGCTGCAGTTGAAATCTTCAGTGAGACCCATGGTCTGATTTTCCTGCTACTGGGCAAATGATTAAAGAAACCTGTCCACAACAGAGCAGTGACACAAGGACTGATACTCACGCGCAAAATATTGCCAGGGAGTGTAAGTTCTTCCAAAGTCCACTGATCTTTCTAAGATCCAGAGATCTGGACGAGGAGAATTTGCGAACTTGATAAGGATATAGGCGACATGGAAGAGCTGGTAACAGAATATAAATAGATCTTATCAGGAGCTTTTTGAACTCTATAAAAGTACTGCAATACTGAAACTAATGCAAATAAACACCTTTTCTTTAGTGTACAGTGAGAAGGTTATCCTCTGCAGTTTCATTCCCATAAAAATAATAGGCCAGATTCTCAGCTGCCTACCTCACCTGGCAACGTGCTCCAATACATTAACAAAGCTGCAATAGCACTGCAGTTAATGCCATCTCTTACACTTCAGAACAGCTCTGTTTTCCACATGGCTGATTGCTTGGCTGTGTTAAGGGTATATAGTTAGCATATACATATACACAGGTGGAGTAATGCCCTTAAATTACTGACAGAAAGTCTCTACAGTGATTGTCAGAAATAGGTGAATACTTTGGGGACTGTGGCAAGATTTGCTTTTACTGAGTTTCTGATACTCTTTGCCTAAGTAACTTCCGCTACTTGACTGACAAGTTGCAGAGTAGGGATATTGGCCATATGGACATTACATGTCATCCAGTATGGCCATTCAGTGCAAAGACTGGTATCCTCCCAGGAGAGCACAATAGTTCTGAAATTCCTAAAAAAAAGTGCTTCATGCTCTTGCTTTTGGCCAGCTGAATCTCTCAGGGGGCATTGCCCTGTTCAAACCAGGTTTGCACTGGGCAGGCAACTGCCCATCCATTAATAGCCTCGCTTCCTCTATGTTTTAAGGTCTTTGGGAGTCCCATCCTTACGTGCATGTTAGCAAGTGTGGATAACACTCTGTGTGTTGATTGACACAGATTTAATCAAGACAAACGGTTTAGAAAGCTCAAGAGGAAACAAAAGAAGCATACAGAAAAGGTCCTGCCTTCTCCAGGGCCCCATTGCTTGTAGTCACATCGTGGAATCATTACAACAATGACCTTCTACCTACTCTCCAAAAAAGTAGATGACATCTGCTTCAGCTTGTCATACAGTTATTACATTCTTTTATGCGGATGCTACTCAAAGTCGTTTCGTAACAGCAGTGAATTCCATTTCCACTGTGCTTTCACACTGCTGAAGAAATGAGAGACATGCTCACTTATACATCAGTGTCACCCTGGACTATAACCTTTCATAAGCATCTAAAGAATAAAGTGGCCAAAATGAAGGCACACAATAGTAAAACAGCTGAATCAGCATGTGGCACCCATCAAACACCTGTACGCCTCATCTGCTGTGCAGCTGTGGAATTTGCTTAAGCCTATGAGCACTCAACGCGTGTGAAGTTGAACTACTGTCCAATACGTGTACTATGTCAGGAACCCCGCAACACACTCCTCTACCAAGTCTGCCAGTGCAAGAACTGTCTCCCAGCACTACACTTTGCATACTTCCATGCAAATCACAAAATGGAAGAAAAAATGTACGGCAACTTCAAACTACTGTTGCATATGAAAACCTTCAATTCACATGCAGCTCACCTTACATCTCATAGTTTGAAATACTGCTCAGGTTTGTACAGTCACATTCAGAAAGGGGAAAATTGATAAAAATTAAATTAGTGTTAGTTCATGACAATATATCACCAAAGCTTAGTCACTAACCCTATCATCTGTCCTGCTTCTGACTTCACACGGATGCCAATGCTTTGGTTCTGACCTGGATCAAGGAAGCAGAATGACCACAATGATTGAATACTGGCCAAGCTGATGAATGGTCTCTCTCCAGACCTGATGCAGCAACAATGGAAGAAAAATAATCCCTGGCTTAGCAAATAAATTCTAGCTAAAGATAGAGGAGTAACCTTGCTGACATTAGACCTAGAAAAGCAACCATTAATACCAATTTTAATCACATATTCTAAGCTGGCATTTCACTAATTTAAATCTTGATCCCATTGCACTGACAGAAATAAGACCTACCCTGAAAAAAAGGCATAATAAACTCAAAGCAGTGTTTTTCTTCAGTCATTCAGTTGTGGGAAAGAAGTGAGTTTCTTCATTTTTGAAAAAATGTTTATTTGGTTGCTTTTAAGTCAAATTTCTTTCGTTAAAAAACCAACCATTTTTCAAAAGGAGTGCTAAAAACGTAACTAAGCATTAAAAATAACTGCTCTTCTGCTGCAATTATATAATAGTAAAAAAATTTTCACCAAAAAATCTGAAATATGGCTTAATCAAAATTCTGACAATTTTCTTATATGAATAAAGAATAAAGTTTAGAAGTAGAAATAGTATTTTGTTTCCAGTAATGGAAACAATCCACTCTGGAAATGCATGCTTGAAAGAGGGTGTATTCCTGTAAATGTCCCAACACCATATCCTGCTGTAATCTAGCAGCATGGGTCCAGCCTGATGGATTGTCAACAGCTGGAATTGAACCAGTTCCATATTGATGTGACCTTTTCCTGTTCACTCAAGTTTGTTCAGTTTTGAAATGTTCTTGCAGGCAGTGGCCTTGAAGATCTATCAAAACCCAGATAAAATTTTAAAAAATCATCCAGTAGAATGAGCAAAATGTCTTGGTCATCTGAGAATGGAAATTATAATTCAGTGTTAGGAATTACTAATATTACTTTATAAAGACAGAAACATTTCTATAGAAGCCTTTACAGGGGAATTTAAGACTGTCCTAAAAGAGCTCATTTAGACTGAATGAGAATCACACTGTACCATCATTGTTAATGATGCAATATTCATGATCTCTAACAGCATGCATACTACTTATTTTAACCCAACAGAAAGAAAACCTCCTATGGCCCATTGCATTCTCATGAGACTTCCAAAAATTACAGTAATAGTCATTAAAAATCTTTTCTCCGTTTTCTCCTTAAAAGTTTAAACAAATCTTTAAATAGAGGAATTTCCAAGATTTGTCTGAATCCTGAAATACATATGCAAATGGAAGAAAGATGCGCATATACAAAAGTATAGTATATTTTCCTCCATTCCTACAACCACAGACTCAATACAGAATACTAAAATACTGGAATGACTTGTTAGTTAAATGCTGGACATAAACTAGTACAAAAAGAAAACCACACTATGCTCTGAACAATCATTATGTTGTGTGCTGCACACGTAGGAAAGGATTGTTCTCCCTGTTTAGCTCATGAAGAATAAGAATTTCTGGAGTGTGGTAATAACAAGAACACAACTGAAGTCAGGTAGACCATCTATCTGATGCATTCTATAGATCTCAAGATGTGTTCAAAAAGATACCACAACAATGTCTCTTCATGTAATCTGAATTGTAGAAGTACAGAGAACAGCTGTTTCTAGCAGGATGGTATTTCCTCGGACTGTACTAGCAGACATATCTACACTGCCAAAACTTCCCTCAACATAATATGACTGTTCTTCTAGGCTTCTGACATTATCTTGAATAATGTCACTGTGGCTGGCATTGCACATTACTCGGAAGATAGCGAGGTCCCTGCACTGAAGGACCTCCGTGAAAAATGCCCTGCAGTAGCAGCCACACCACCTTTCTCTACTTGCTGGATATGTTACTAAAGAAAATGAGAAAGAGGCAGAAATCTGATGATCATTCAGTACCTCAACTAAACTTCTCAGACATGGACCAAGGCAGGAGTGGGATTCAAGGAAATGTGAATTGTGCTTAGCACCTGCTCCAGAACACACCTTAGTGCCACTGATTTCGCAGGGTTGCTGTGTGCATGCCCATTAGTTTCTTAATGTAATGAAGCCTTAAGGTCTTGAGCATTGATTTTTTGCAAAGACCAAGACATAAAGATAACAATCTATTTAAATGAAATGAAAATCCCATGTACTCTAGTTAAAATGAAAGGCTTTGATTTCTTGTGGTTGCAAAGAGGTCAGCACCCCCTTTCTTCAGTAACCTCTCAGCAGGACTTGAGGCACCCTTGCAGATCCAGAAACTTAATAAAACACTCCTGACAGCCAGTATTTGGTAATCCCCAACAATGTATTTTGCAGATGAAGCTGTAATATAAAAAATGCCAACTAGAGAGAGCTGAACCAGCCTTTTTGGCAGTTGCCAGCTACTCTTCTGGGTATGTGGAAAAGCAGCTATGGCAGAGGTGTAGAGAAAAGCCCGTGTGGGTAGTATCCAAGAGGCATTAGACCCACTGAACGTGTTCCATACTCTTTAACCATGTACATGTACGTACTGCAATGCTAACGGTGCATAAACAGTGACAGTGACTGGAAAGGCTCCCATTGCACAGCATGCAGAAGTTATTCCTTGCATGCCAGCTTCACAGTCTGGAGTGCAGAAGTCAAGAATAAGTGCAGGACTTGCAACATTGCTCAGTTAGCACTGTATATGTTGTACTGATACCACTTTTTCATTTAACTAGCCACCGACACTAAAAAGCTACACTTTTTTTTAGTTATGTAAGTCAGTGCCTGTGAATATGCCTCATTGACATGACTGGAGATGTTAAGTCTTTTCTCTATCACAGTCAATGAGCAGGACCAGAAGGAAGAAGCTCTCCATGCTTCACAGGCAGTATTCCAGAATGGAGGAACATTTCCCGAAATGAAAGGGTAGACCATTGTCCAGGTTCAGTCAGTCCTCGGTCTTTTTGCCAAGGCTACAGGCAAATACATCAATGATTGTCAGTTATTATTCTGAAATTTCTCATGCAGCCACTTTTCCATTGCAATTTGGACAAAGACCAACTCAATGCTCATAATTATTTCTTACATATAGCTTATTTCTTCACAGAACACTGAAGCTATTCATATGGGAAAGGATTTGTACAATTCAGACCTCAGTTGTCCAGGAGATAGACATGCCCCTACAAGGGCTGCAGTCCAAAATAAAAAGAGCACAGTAGTACTGTCAGTGCTGGAAGGAAACACGGGGAAGCGCAGAGGGTTGGAGGCTATCAGCAGAGGTTCTGCTTTTACTATATTGAGTTGAAAGTGAGGTATTTAGGACAACATATCACAAAATGAAAGTAACATGTAGGAATTGGCATAGGAAGGGAGGTGGGAGAATTAGAAGTACAGACATCAAGGGAAGTGAGACCAATGAGTGGGAACAAAGACCTTCCTAAAGGGATGCTGAAGAAGAACTGGAGGAAGACAGTATCAGGAAAGCTAAGGAGAGCAAGACTTGAAAGATTTTTTCTGTATGTTTTGAGAATAATACCAAATACCAAAGCCACATTTTAAAGCCAATGACATAGATCTATTAATGCAAACATAAGAAAAAAATTACTGAGCCACTCAAAAGATCTTTAATTAAAGCTTTAAGAAAATGCAACACATTGACTACGTCTTAAAGGATAACATATGAGCAAGAAAGGACGTAGTTAGGGTATTTCCCTGATCAGGGCTGGCAGCTCAGCTCAGAATGAGCTGCTTGTAGCATGACTGAGAAATAAACGGAGTGTGCATTACCTGATACAACTTTCAGAAACTTTTATCAGACAGCTGCTACTTGATCAGCTGAAGTTGTGTTAATCTAGAGTTCACAAGTAGACTCACCGTACTGTGGTATGAGCCAAAATCAACTAACTTCAAAGCACAGTGTTTTGTGGCATGATCCAAAGGCAGCTTCCTGCACAAACTGAAATACTCAGAACCAGAGTTCTCTAATACGATGTAACGCCCGATTCTCTGCGATGTTAGCATACCCATTTTTGGGTATTGCTGGGACAATATTTTACTTTGCCCAGACCTAAAAGCCCCTTTTCTCCCCAGTCAGACCCACAACAGCAGAGCAGGGGTCAGTGCTGCTGCGGAGGCAGAGCCGTGCAGGGGCTCCAGAAGAGAGGCTTTGTCCCACTGCTGGGGCAGTCCTGTAGGACTGCAGAAGCTTTATGCAGTGGTTCTCATGCCCTAATTTGTAGGACTTCTCAGTGTTATTATAGAGGTTATGCAATTCCATGCCAGAGCTGGGCCAAGCACAGTGAACGCAATGACTATTTTTGGAAGCCCAGTTCAATGCGGCTTATGATAAATCTCCCAACACCTTGACAGTTTCTCCCTACAGGAGTAGGGCCTAAAGGACACTTTATATTTTATGGAATGATAGTTAAATTAACTGTAACTTCAGACCCATTTTAAGAAATTATGTCAGATCTTTTGTAAGTTAAGAACAATTGATTTTAATAATAACAGTGAGCAATAGCTGATTAATATTCCCAACAACAAATATTGTTTGTAAAGCTATGCACATAAAGGATTGCTATCAAAGATAAAAATTAAACCCATAAGAAATACCTACCATATAAAAGCAACTCAGAAGATTTGCCAGACTGCGAGGCTTTTTTACAAAATGTTTACCTGCTTTAATTGGCAGATAACATAAAAGAATCAAGTCCTCCCCAGGCCATGCTACTTATCTTAAATTTATGGCTGTTTCCCTCCCTCCCTAATAAAAGTACTAATTTGGACATTACATTCCACTGTGTGCCTTTAATTTACACCAGTGACTAATAATATTGCTGCATAAAAAATATTCAACACATCAGTGCACAAGATTTCACTGAGTCTGAGTCTTTCAGCACTATATTATTGCCACGAAAGTACAGTAAAGAAATGACATCTAACTAAAAGCAACAATAAAATTTGTGGACTACACTTTTTGAAGTGTAACAGTTAGACATTCCTTTTTTATCATACGCTATCATGCTATCCTGAAACTTCATCTTCTACTTCTGAAGACGGAGTTCACAAAAATACCTGCGGGAGTATTACTGTAATACCTGCTGAGCATTAAGAAAGCCAAAGATGGGGCACACCTGCTAAAATTAGGCAATCCAAAGAGTCAGGGGAAGGGCAATGAACTTAAGTCAGACATTCTGGATTCAGAAGTTTAAAATATGTTGAAAACTACGTTGGGAAAATCAGGACCAATTAAAGGAATCAATGAGACTTCATTTGATCCAAATATTTTAAACAAGTCAGGAATAGCCACAGTATAAGCAGGCATGTTAACAGGATGGAGAGACTGCCTCAGGGATCAACATTATAATTATTATTCAGAAGGACTGTGATTGATTAGAAATGTAACTATAGTACAGAAAGTCAGAAAGGGAAGTAAAGCAGGGCTTTGCTTTTTCTCATATTACAAAGTACAGCAAAATGAGCATTTTTCTAGCAGAAAGATTTAACATCTCAGGATTTTGACTTTCAAAATCACCCCTAGCCTTTGTGAAACAGAAACAGCAGCAGGTGGGTGTTCTGTTCCAACTCCATGGTAGTGAGCGCTCAAACTTCCATCATGGTGCAACTATTCAATTAAATATTGTCATCAGACCATGGCAAAAGGCTCCACGGGGACTCCGCTCTCCGTCTTAAAGATATAATGGCAGGAACACAGCAAATCAAAAGCTTTTGACATTGCACTAAGCTCTGCTTCCTCTAATCGTGAATATTTGATGACCAATTGACAACCCAGTCATTGCTTCCCTGCACACATATGTACCTTACTCTTTGTCATGTTTTGCATATACAAAAACATTTCCATATTTTGTTTGCAGAAGAAAGTGCCTTGTGTCAAAATAAAGAACAGGACAACTACTCAGTGAGGAAAACTACATCCCTGCTATCTTTTCAATATTACAGCCTGTGGTTCTGCAAGGTATTTAGGCACACATCTAACTTTAAGAACATAAAAACCTTCATTTCAGCTCACTTGAGGGGGAATTGCACTCTGAAAATTTCTGTCTCTGTCAACTACTGAGAAAGTCTGCATGACTAACACACACTAAGCTCTTAATTTTTAGGACCCTGAAATAAGGTAAGGTGAATTAGGGTCTCATTGTTTACCTGCTTGCTTGAATAGACTTACTCTGTCACAGTATTAATTTTCTTCTTCATTATTAGTATTGTGCATTACTGTATGAATTTGGGGTGTGAGAATACTAGGCAAAATGTCAAAAGTGAATCTCAAGGTCAAACAGATCCTGAGACTAACTGACTGAATGCAGATATGAGATAATGACCAAGAAATGGAAAAAAAAAAAAACAAAAAACAACAAAACAAAAAACCCCACATGAATCCTACTAAACCCTCATGCATCCACCAACTAAAATTATCCCTTCCTGATCACAAGACCTGAAGTAATTTTGACCTTTGTCTTGGGTTGCCCTTGTTTCCAAGTCAGGGAGTTCAGAGTCACCTTTCCAAGTGGTACCAGAGTAAAGAGAAACACACAGCCTCCCGCTGAGAAACCCTTTAGTAACTACAAGAATTTTAGCACGTAGTGGTTGATCTCCAAAGAGTCCATGAGAAGAGGGTACTCAGTCCACATCCTTCCTCTGAAGGAAGGAGGTTTCTCAGAAGTTTATTCAACAGATGAAAGGTAGGGTGTCTGTCAGTAGGTCCTCCAAAGAAACTAACAAGTACACAGTGGAAATAGAAGATTTGGATGGAGCAATGTGCTACACAAGTGGATGATGATGATGCACAAGTGTTGGTCACAAATATGCTGGACTACACCACAAGACAAATAACAGCCTGCAACCTAATCCTGCGTCTTGCAGACGCAACGATGGATGCAAGCAGCTCAGAAGGTAAGGTCTGCTTTACTGGGAGGTGATTGCCTTCCCATGCCTATTCGTAGCACCCTGCTCTACATTCAGTGTCCCTGCTCTGTGTGCCCAGCCTGAAAGACACACTTCCCTCCAGTTTGCTGGGAAAGAATGACTGAGCAACTCACTTTACAGGAGCACAAAGCATCAGGGATGCAACACCCCTCAACCCTATAGTGTAACAGAAAGAGCAGCACAACTCAGAGATAGGTCCAACCACTGTGTGCTAGGCTAACGTGGACGCTATGGCCTAAAAATTCATAGCTTCTACATAGCTCTCCTTTCTTTCATGGTACACTGGAGAAAAGGCACAAAGAAAACAGGCATGTTACTCATTTAATTAATAGAAATGCAAATTCAATAATCACAGCAGTTTAGTTTAACTACCAATACTCTCTATCTTAAGTTGTCTGGCATTTCTGCACTGCTGGTACACTGGATCCAGAAACACTGAATGAAGATACCCTCAAAAGGAGAACCATTCCAGTCATGTGAGGGACAGGAGCATTAAACCCTCATGTAACAGAAGACGTAAAATAATTTGCACCTAAATCCCTAACAAAATGGCAGCTAAGTCTCACAGAGAAACATTTTTCCTTAGTTATTCCTCCCCTTGCTGTCAACTAAACTGAATGCCTATTCAAAAAATCCTGTCCTGTATAATCAGTCAATAAACAGTTACTACTGTCCAAAATACATACACATATGTATACATATATTTTGCACCCCCCAACATATATTTATAGTCATATATTTTCAGCTGGTGTGAACTTGCAAAGCGTAACTAATTTCACTGGATCAGTGCCCAATTATGGCAGCTGAGAATCCATCCCTATGACTTAAAATACAGATACTGCTATCGCCTGCAGAGGAAATAGGGGTGTTCATGTTACTGCCATATTACTAATTTGTATTACACTGGTTTTGCTGTCCCTTCCCTTTTAGACCATGCTATCAGTATTTTTCTGTCTATCTTGAAGATATGGCGGGATGATAGAGAAACCAGAAGGACCCCTGAGACAAAAGCAGACTCCGAACATTATTCTCAAAATGTGTGCATGGTAAAAGATCATGAAATCTCTCTCTCTCTGTGCCCATGGAAAAGGAGAATATGAAATGGAAGGCAGAGCCCAGTTTCAACTGACCAATCCCCCCGGTAACCTCAGGTTAATGAGTTATAGTGTCTGTGCAGGAAAGCACACAGTCATTAAATCTGTGTGATGCCAGTGGCAAGAACCCACCGCATCAAAATTCCTGAAGGAAAATAACCACTTTAATAAAGTTAACTTGGTAAAAAAATACAGAACATAAACCAGACAACAAAGTTGTGGTGTTGGAAGTTAAAATCATCAGTTCAAACATCTCTCCCAATTGCAAAGCTTGTACATAAATGCAAGAAATTATCAAACCTCTCCTGTCATGCTCTCACCTAGCTCATGCACTCACCTGTCCCAGATCTAAAGTGACATTGACTTCATTGTACTTCAAGCCCATAGACAGAGGAGGACTTTGCCACCAGCGCTCCGTGCCATCAATTGCGTTGGTTACCGGGTGAGCTTTAGTGGGATCAGCAGCATTGCAATAATCACAAAACTGTCCCTGAAACACAATAAATTAGAAAGATGGTCTCAGTTGAAATCTTATGCACTGCAGATGCATGCTGTTGTTAACTGAGATTCTGAACTAGAGTGTTGACTGAAATTGGGGTTAAATTTTGTTTCTCTTTTTATATAGTGTAATTTTTAATGTATAAATGATTCCCCTGGTGATTAAATTACACACTTATGCCCTGAAACACACTAAATTTTATGTTACAAACTAAAATTTCAGAAATCTCTTTAAGAAAAATACAATAAATTTTTCTTTATTAATGAATTTATCAATACTTTGGTGAAATTACCTATATTACATCTGCAGGGGTGTCTGCAGGAAATTAATGAAACAAAGATTCTTGAAACTGGATTAAGACCAACACACAAATTATCTTCAATTCTCCTAAAAGACCATGAAATATCCACATATATACATAGCCTGGTATTAATAAAACCATAAAAAATGTTCTATCTGTTACTCGCCTATACGTTTGGTGTTACAATTTTATAATACTGCTTTCATCTTTTTCGTGCCATTATAATACATTCTGAATCAGAGACTTCTGAACGATATGTACTCATGGAAAATGCAATGGATCCTATAGAGTGTTCCCTTTAAGTTTCCCTTTAAAGAATCCCATTGTATCTTCATTTGCAGAAGGTACCACCCAATTTCCAGTCCACAACTAAAGCCACACTCCAGAGATGCCCCGATAATCTCTCTTTGATAGTCTCTAAAGCTCTTTGTACTCTTCTGTACAATAATGATGAATAAACTTCAGGAAACTTAACTGTCTTTTAATTTGGCATCTTGGCTTACCCCACAAGCAGTATTTTTGTCTTCAAGAAACTGCATTTTACAGTCTACTGAAGCATTGTAATTAGTTATTAGGGGATCTTTCTAGTGCCCCATTCACTTCTTACTCCAGTCACTGGGTGGAGATAATCAATGAAAATGCTAAGCTGTGCCAGGCATTGTAGAACCCCAATAGAAAAATGGCATTTTCATTAAATGGCAGTACCCTCTTAATGGTTACTTCAGAAGGACAGCTGCTTAATCCATTCAGCCTGCAAGGTCCTGACGCTGTGTTGGACCCATGTTTTAAATAAGGTAATATTTGCACCATTCTCTTTATGAGCTAAGCATATTTTCATCAAAAAGATGTGACAAATCTTTTGTTGTTTCCACAACCCATGTTGCCTGGCATGAAGTATATTCCTACCATTGAAGTATTAACAGAATCCCATATAACTGCCATTATTTCGTTTGTTGCTGCTATCAGACTAACCAGTGTAAAGGATCAGGAGCAATCATACTTGTCCACTTTTAACAGAGGAATAACATTAGGGCGCTCACATTCTGGCTGGGCACAGTCTTGCAAGCTTGGTGAATTTAAGATGTTTATCTCTAGCAGAATTTGTTTAAAATCTGCCATAGTTACTAATGGATTGGAAACTACTTCATCATTCTCATGTGATACAAATACACCATCTTGTGTCTTTCAAATACAAATCTGCATCGGTAGCAATAATTTCAGCATCTGCATCTAGCCATGGTTCCATCTTCATCCTGCTCTTCTGGAAAGCCCAGAATATGATGTTGTTTCCAGAAGACATGGCTACCATTAGCTGTTCTGATTCAACCTGGCTGAGGGTTAACTCTTGAGAATTCAAAGAGTTAACTCAACTCAAAGAGTTGTTTAGAGACTTACTAAATCCTCACGTACATAGGTTGGTTAGCTATGTCCAGGGTCATGTTATAACACGATTCTCCTCCAACTCTGTTAGAGAAGATGGTTTGGCTGATTTTCGTACAAACTACAATATGCCAAGACACTGCTGGATTCAGATACAGTTTGCTGCAGCAGACACCACATCAGCCCACACTAGCTACAGGCAACGTTGCCAGTTTCTGCAGTGACCACAAAGAACACTGTGTCACTATCTGCAAAATCAATACACTGAGAAATCAATCGATGCACCAACAACTGCAGTTACCACCACATCAGAGCATCTTTCCTGACAAATGCATACTTGGAGCATTGACATACGTGTGTTACAACAGTACGAGCTTCCCTGAATAGTTTTATAATGTGCATGAAACATGGTCTTTAGATCTAAATTCACATTCACAGTGATCAGGCTGGAAATACACAGGAAGCAGTTGCTGCTACAGCAGTTTCAGCTCTGATCTGGAAACAGCCTCAAAGAAAGGTCGAATGAGCAGAAAACAATGGGGAGTATTAAATGCAAGCGTTACATTTACATGGACCTATGTGATTTCAGTATACCAGAGCACTTGATCTGAACTCAAGATACTATCTTTTTCTTTTTGGGCGCATAATTCAAAGAATTTCATTACAACAGCTGGAGTTTCAGTTATTTAAAGTACATTCCAGCAACCCTGCCAACAAGGCAGCAAAACAAAAAATGAAAGAAAATTAATTATTGGACAGAGCAGCCTTCCCTGCTTCCCACTGGCAGTATCTCAGGCACACCGCACTCAGCCTGTCTGCTACAGGACACGTCTCCATTCCAGGAGACAGGGCGTCAAGTCTTTGTTTGATTTTGGCTGCAGTTCACCAGGCAGGCAGGTGTGCATTTGTAGGTGACCTTGTTACCCTCTTTTCCCCTGGATCTCCTGAGTGACGGAGAAAACTGGAACTGCATGAAGGAGTTCGCTGAAATACGCTGGTGTGAACCAGAGACACCCAGGGACGAAAATGTCTCGCCTGTAAGTTATAGAAAGTGACAACAATGAAGGATTTGCTCACTATTTAATACCTAGCAGTTCTGCGCCCACTGGCAGGGCAGGACAGGTATGCAGTTAAACTTTAATTCACACCCGCACACCACTGTGAACAGATTGGCAGACAAAACCAGGCATGCCATTTATCTATCAGTTGCTGAAATATTTTACACTGCAGTGCATCTCTTCACTCAACACTCTTCTTATTAAGTCATTGTCCCACTTGCCAATGTGCTAAATAAGGGAAACATACTGCTTTCCACAGCGTATTTCCAGCACTGCCTTAAGAGCCTCGGCTGAGCTGCCTGCGAAGGGACCGTCCACCCCACCGAGCACCTCGCGGAAGAGCTTTAAACAACCTCCAAACGCTCTTTCTGGATTTTGCCAGGTACTACAGGCTTCATTGAAAGACATATCACCAAATGACAAGCTGAATGAGAGAGGCTAATGGCAGAGCAGTGGAAATGAAGCTGGGGCTGCTCATCCCCTCTTTGCCTTATTGTCAGTGCTTGGGATAGCACTTGCAAGAGCTGTCTGCTGCCTTTGTCAGAAAGCGGATTACCCTCCACACCTTCTTTCCAATTTCCCTATTCATAGAGCAATAGCTGCAGTCCAGCCTTGTAGAGACCCCAAAAGTGAGTGGCTCAAGTATATAATGTTGCTTTAACTTGAACTGGCCTGACACGGTGCCTGTTACACCTATCACTTTATGATGCTCACTGCAGGGGGGTTGGACTAGATGACCTCTAAAGGTCCCTTCCAACCCAAAGCATTCTATGATTCTATGATTCTATGTAAAAGCCACATGACCTTCCCTCAGACTCTTAAGAAACAACACGTGAATACTTATGCTGATTTAAAATCCTTCTATGCAAGCTCAGCTTCTGTAAGAGTTTAATGTGCTTCTCCCCAATTTTCCACGAAAGCAGAGATTCTCTTATTTACAATGTCTTTGAACTTATGAGGTGCGGTGGCTTGATAATATATACATTGTGCTGTTATCGCATTTTCCGTGGCTGGACTTCCCTGGCCTTTTGAAAGACTTTCCAACCCTTCTTGAACCACAACAACTAGTGGTAAACCACAGAAGTATTCATGTTCTGTATCACAATGGGGCTTTGTTAAAACTGGAGAGAGACACTGCTGTATCAGTGCTTACACAGACGTTGTAAGATGCACAACATGCTTCCTCGTGCCAGGGCTGAGCTATCAGCAGTCCTTCTGGGAACCTGAATCAGGCGTGAACCATAACTGCCCTCTAACCTAGGACCTGTAAGTCAAGTATTTAACAAGAGGAACTCCCCGCTTTCTAGCCTCTTCCTATAAACAGCAAACCCTCATTTCCAGTTGGGTGTTAGTATATAAAGGGAACAATTATAAAAACCATCAATGGCAATGTGCATCACACAACTGGCTTCGTTCCGCTTGCTTGACGTGTTTATCTGATGTTTGTTTTGGCTGATTTTTGTTATACTGCGATTTCTGATATCCCAGGGCATGTTAGTATGAGACTTCGCTGCAGCAGTGGGCTATAGTGTGTTGCTGAGAGATTATTGGGCTTGCTATTCACCTGGTGGCATGGTTGTTTCAGGCAACTTTAAACACGGGTGTTGCATTCAGTATGGAGGGATGGATGCCTAAACTTCAGAGGTGTGTTAGAAACAGAAGACCAAGCAGTTTCCTGATCATCACAACCTTTTTTGTGACTTTAGTTTAAGCATGTAATACCTGTGACCCAGTCTTCCTATTGGTAAAACTGTGTATTACTCAGCCCGTAAGCATCTCCAAAGCACTTTGAGCTTTTTATGATGGAGAGCACTACACAGATGTAAGGTAAACTGAGATTTCATGGTGAGGCAGGGAGGCATGGCAGAGAGAAGTTCAGGGCAAAGCACACTGCTGGCTGTGGCTGCCTAATGAACTGTGAGGGCAGGCTGCGTGATGGTGCATGCTCCCTCCTGGCACACGACAAGGAGTACATATGCTGCACCTTCTTAGTCTTCTCCCCCTCTCTTGAGCATCTGTCCCCACTAAAAAATGAGACGAAAAACTCTCTTATCCATTGCAACCTCTTCTGAAACCAGATATTACAGATTATTTCACTATTAAAACACACAAACACCTCATAAGACTTCAAAACACTAACCCTTCTTCCAAGATGCTAAAAATTTACTTGCATTCTTTCTGTATTGCCTGGAGTCAGAAAGTGGACCTTAAAGCTTTTGAAATTCCTTTTAAATTGCAGTTTCATTCTGGCTCTCTTCTCCTCCCACCAAGAGAGAATAGAAATAAAATAACTTTTGAAGGTCTGAGGCTTTAGGAAAGTCCCCCCTTCAACAAAGTTCTGATCAAACTGATACTGAACATCCATCGCAGTACATCACAGAGTTTGGTGCATTTGTTACTCCCTCCTTACCCTCTAACAGACATGTTCATACAAGTCTCTACCAAAGGAACAATATATTTCCATCAACCCTTTGCCAGGAGTTTTGCCGACATTGTTGTCTTTCTTGTGACTGGCACAAAATGTGTGTAGTAGTCCCAGGCTATGCTAGGAGAGAATGTCATCCTCCTCTCTGGCCTGCGTGCTTGTACTCCTTGTCAGAGCCCCAAAGAATCTCTGGCTTCCTCCCACAAGCAATGCAAGGCATAGACGATGAGCCTCACGTTTCGTGCTTGTAAAACACCACAGAGCCACCTGACTAAAAGCGGACCTCTTTTCCCGACGTCCCTCGGAAAGATGCCCGCTCTCCAGTGCGTCCCCATCCATTCCCCCCAGGCTCACTGCTTTACTCCCAGCAGCATCGCGCTGCTCTCCGCGGACCACGGGCCAAGCGCTGAGGCCGCCAAACACCGCTTGGGAACTCCCTAAACCACCTCCAGGCGCCCGGCGGGAGGAGCGGCTCACGCATCCCCGGGAGCAGTCGCAGCACCGTGGGCACCAGGAGCGGCCGGGGCGGCGGGGCCGCAGCGGGGGCAGCCTCTCCCCGCGGCGGGCGGTGGGGGGGTCTCCAGTGGGAGTCCGGACACCTGCGGGCAGAGGGTCGGGCAGAAGCGCCGCTGCCCGCCTCCACCCCTCCCAGCGCTTCCCTGCGTGGGGTCCCGCTGGTCCATGCTCCCCTCCTCTACCCGGGGCACATGCCCAGCGAGGAGAAAACGCTGCAGACAATGAGACCACGCACCCCAGGGTAACGCCAGCACCCCCCGGAGGGGCCGGGACGCCCCAAAAGGACACGGACACACACATACGCATGCATGGACACACACCCCCCGTCGCTCCGCGGCGCGGGACGAGGGGAAGGGGGTGCCGGCACCGCGACCCCTCTCCGGACCCCCACGGCGGCCCGGTTACCTGGATGGCGCGCCCCAGGGGGGCGGCGGCCGGCCCCCCCACCAGCTTGCAGTACAGCTCTGGCCGCCCGCCGCCGCCCGCCGCCGCCTCCCCGCAGGTGGCCGTGGCCGAGATGCTGGCTGCCGCGGCCAGGTTGAAGTACGGCGGGTGGAGGCTGAGCCCCATCCCGCGGGAGGCGGGGGGCTCCGGCTGCGCGGGGCAGAGGGTGAGGAGCGGCGGGAGGAGAGCCCAGAGGAGCGGGGAGCCCGGCCCCGCGGCCATCCTGCGCCGGGCTCTGCCCTCGCCGCCTCCAGGGCGGCCCTATAGCTGCGGTGGGCGGGCGGCCCGGGCTGGGAGGCGGCGGGAGGCGGCCGGGGGCTGCCCGCGCCCTGCCCGCGCCTCCCTGCCTGCGGGGCGCGGGCTCGGGCGGGGCGAGAGGAGATGAGATGCAGCCCCGGTGCGGGGCGCCGGGCGGAGCGGGCGGCGTCCCCCGGGGTGTGCGGGACGCGGCGGGGGGAGGGGGGGGGGCCCCGGGCNAAGGGGAGGGTCCCCGGGCCGGTGGGGTTGTCCCAGGTGTGTGCCCTGACGCCCAGCTCCGCGGGCATGCCGAGAGGTGACACACACCCCCCGCCACCCCACCTGGAGCTTTCTGATTCTCCCCTTCCTCGGTAAGCGTGCAGGTTGATATTTTTAATGGACAATGAAGAAATCTCAGAGCATCCCACCCTCATAAGCCATGACCTGCCATGTCGCATACGGACAGTAAAATTAAGGTTTCCCAGCTTTCTCCTCACGCAGAGCTATCTCCACACAACGTATACCCTGCTTCTATCTGCAGGTCCTTGGGAAGGCACCCTGCGCAACTGTACTGCAGAAATCACAACTCCTCTTGCCATTTTCAGTGCTCTGAAGGCTGCTGGAAAGCATGCAGCCCAGGCCACCACGCTGCAATGCCCACCCAGTGCTCTCGGCTCCTTGTGAAATGGGTGTTCCTCCTCATCCAGGGCAGACAATGAACCTTCTGTCTTTTTCATTAGAATCATAGAATGGTTTGGGTTGGAAGGGACCCTAAAGATCACCTAGTTCCAACCCCCCTGCCGTGATCAGGGACAACTTCCACTAGAGCACGTATTTGGCACAGGCTCTGGATAACACAGAAGCTGGAGGGGAGGTCAGGGAGGGAGAAGGAGGCCTAAGAACCATGTCATCTGTATCAGGAGCAGCACTGCTTAATGGCATTGCTATCCTAAGTTTCACACCCATTGACATTTCCAACCCCACACATGCTCACACATCCAGTGTTCAGTTCTTGTAATAAAATTTGCCAGATTCAGGCACAAAGATATGGTTAGATACACATACCTTTAATATTTTAATAGTGATTCATGTGAGTAGCAAAGTATTTCATAACTTTATGAGGGCTTTGCTACATGCCACACAGCACTAGCAAGGGAGATCCCTGCTATACTGTTTCAGGAAGCACCAGCTGCAAGGTATTGATTTTGTCTGCAAGAAAATATCACCACTGTTGGTTTTGTGCCACTATGGCTTTAGCACAACGTAGAGACATATCTGTAGGAGACAATTTTTGTGTCCTCCATAGAAAAGTTGGCTTTCATAAATGTAGCATGCTGCCAATTTCAATATATCAGATTTGGCTATTCTATCCATAAATGCTTTCGATTTCTAGAGCAGCTTAAAAATATTCTCCTTTTCCAACTGTGACATTGTGGAAAGGAAATTATCTTATTGCACATGTCCATCATATCACTTCCTGCAATAGTTTGTACTTCATAAAAACTATGAGATGTTTGAATACAAATAAGCAACACCGTCTTCAAACATTCCATTAAACAAAATGCCCCATTATCAGATAGATTACCCACTGGTCTTTTCAACCTATTACTTGAAAACTTGTTAAATCCTAAGTATATCCTGAAGTATATCAGTTTTTACAAATGGAGATCTGGAAGTATCTGATGTAAGTGGCCTTTAAGTCCAGAGCAAGCAAGCTCTTACAAAGGCCTGCCATCCATTAACTTGCTGAGCATCCTTGCCCTCTTTATTGTTGGAGGAATTAAATCCAATTGAATAAAAGCTGAGCAGAGCGTGTTCCTGGTAGAAAAAAAATGTTTGGGTACTTTAAGGGAAATCCATTATAAAGTACAATATTAAGAGGAACCGATGAAGATTACAATTATGAAGACTACAGAATCATCACAATCTCTTTCAGAGTAGTCAGATTATCTCCAGGCTGGACATTCAGTTAGCAATCTCTGAAAGATGTTGCTTCTGTATATATCCAACAAGCCGTGAAAGATTTTCTCCTCTTCAACCAGAAGGGAACTTAATTGTCTGACACAACATTTGAGGAAACTAGTTTACTCCAGTTATCCTGTACATTCCTACAAACTGGACTCCAGTGGTGGGATTGTTGATTTTAATGACAAGGCATCTTTTGCTATGAATGCTTCAAGTTGAAATAACTGCAAAAGAAATAACCTTTAGTTAGTTTGGACACACTTCTTGCACAGAGCCCTGCCTCTGCATGTGTGGGGATGATATGCAGCACTTCCATGGTTTTGAGTTTTGAGCTCTTCTTCTGCACCTCTGTCCCTGGTCTGCAAAATAAACACTTGGGAAGGGTTTTCTGAGAAGCATAAGCCTGGAATAAGAATAAGCAGAACATAAACCAGGTGATTCAAATACATTTGATGAAGCTTAAAAAAAATCCAGAATGTACTGTGAAAGTATAGAAAATAAGTGCCTAAACTAAGAATTTGACATGGAGAGCAAAATCCTGTGTCTACTAGAATCTGCTCCAAATTTTCTTTGACTGCATTTGTGCAGAGTCAAAGTAATACCTGACAAATTTTTCTGGCACAGTTTTGTGGGTAGTTCAGATAAGAAATCCAGCTGCAGGAGATCCTTTGCAATCTCACTTTAAAGAGCAAATTCTTGTAAACTCTCTGGTAGGTTGCACAGCACAAAAGGCAGCCCTTGCTCACAAGAGATGTCCTTTCTCAAACAGGGAGTATCAGTGAATCTATTGGGAAGTATCACATGAAAAAACACGGCTTACATGAACAAGAACCTAACACTTTAGTAAAACAATGACATGTTCTTGGATCTGGTTTCCTAGAAGTTAAAAACACAGATGAAACTTTGCAAACATTCAGAAAATTAGCCTATCAGATAGAAAAAGAGAGGAAGAAATCCTCCTGTCCCCTTCCTCATAAAATGATGTGCATTTTGCTTAATGTATAGCTAGATTTAAAATTATTTTGTTGGTCTTCTGGGTGATTTTTCTGTCCTTTTGTTAAACATTTATGCCAAACAAGCTTTTTTTAGTCAGTGTGTTTTCTAGAAATAGAGACTAAAATGCTACCTTTTACATTTTCTTGAAAAATCTCTAGAGATACCTAAAGATGTGGGTAGATTTTAGGAAAAATGTTATGACAACTTTTGCCTTTGACTCAAAGCAGTTGGGGAAAAAAAAGTTAATAGTGGCACTCCCAACATGGGTACTCAATAACTTGATTTCTATAAAAAGTCTAAGTGACCAAAAATTTTATGCAGAGACCCTGGAGCTATGTAAAGCCAGAGTGAATTATGTATGTGAGGAAGCAGACAGGAGCAGGAGTG
Source organism: Balaeniceps rex (assembly GCA_013401315.1). Classification (NCBI taxonomy): domain Eukaryota; kingdom Metazoa; phylum Chordata; class Aves; order Pelecaniformes; family Balaenicipitidae; genus Balaeniceps; species Balaeniceps rex. The sequence continues at coordinate 95,677 of VYZW01010161.1, forward strand.
TGGGTGTATATGTGGAGATGATAATGATACCATGGCCTGTCACCAGCAGATGGAAAACTGAAAATTTTCAGTGCTATGCTGGTCTGATAGCACTGTGCAGCCTGTGGTATGGCACGAGTCTAGCCTGGCTTCTGCAGGGCTTTAGGACCACAGGAAGGAAGGGTAGAGTAAGGAGGATAGAGGAGTGAGAAATTTTTTCTTGAATTCAACTGTCCAAATTTCTAAACTCCATCTCTTTTTTAATCTAATAAGCCAAATCCAAAGCCAGCAGAAACCCACAGAAAAGCACTTACTGACTTTGTTGAGCTTCAGCTCATCCTACCTAACGTAGAACTTCGTCCTGTAAAAAGGTCAGTATCAATAATTCATGGGATGATACTTCATCTTCCCCTCATGTCATCTTTTGTTGTAATTACAGGTTCCAGAAACACAGATAAGAATTTATTAGCTGGCAGCTCTCAGCAATCAGCATTTATAAGACAGTGGCCCTCTGCAGAAAACACCCTTCTCCAGCTACCTGCCCTTTTTTCCTCCCAGTATATCCTCTCCTCCTTTTTCCTTCAGCCTTTATAGGGTTTGCCTTCCTTGTTTCTTCCTGTCTGCAAGGAGTAGACTTTGTTATTTGACAGACGTCGAGTGCTTTATTGAATAGATGTAGGCAATTGAAAGTGTTTTTGAATCATCTCACATGATTCAGGTATCTCAGTTGATGCTCTTTCAGCTTTTTCATGATCAGTTGTCTGCATAATGTGGCCATACCATGCAACTGTGCTTGTTGCATAGTAGTTTAGTAGCTACCATTTTACTTAGCATCACTCTACAGCCTAATACCAGGTCCGTCTTTTCTTCTGCCAGCCAGCAATCTCATGTACTAAGATTTTCCTGCACATTCTGCTTCCTAAGTTTACTTGACATATTCTTATAATAGAAAACCACTATGAATTCTCTCACCTTCCAAGGGCTCTCAAGGTAAATTGCAACATCTGCAGCCACATTCTTATCATAGCTCAACCCTGAATCATTACACTCTTGTATAGACTTAAAATAGTATCATCTAATTTGGCTGGTTTCTCATTGTCTTTCTCAGTGAAACATCTCATATATTTTGGCTGACTCAAACCACCATCTTCTAAAGTAGCTCTTGATTGTTCTAGATATTTCATCTTTGTCTTTGCTGAATAACTTAATAGGAAAAGTTAATGAAAGACTTTTCCTTAACCCCCTGCATCAGGCCAGTTGTTACAGTTTTGAATAGAGATAGGCTAAGTCGTGATCCTTGATGTAAGAGGCGCCTTGCTCACTGAACTGCCTCTCAGCACTGCTGTGCTCCTTTAATGCATGATTTAATGCATTCAGCACGCCTTTGGCAGACTGCACAACTAGTAACAAACTACATTAGAGCCTTTTCCAAGTCCATCACGTTAAGTGCAAATTTTTGTATCTTTTGGTCTCTCTTGAAATGTTCTAGCTACAAACATCTTCCTAGCGAGCACTCATGACTTAAAATCATGGAATCATAGAATCATTTAGGTTGGCAAAGACCTTTAAGATCATTGAGTCCAACCACAAAAGACTTGATGGGATCGTGGACAAAAAACTTAAAAATGTCTGTGTCGCTAATGCAAGACCTAGCTTTGGTATTCCATGCCCTTTTATTGCAGAGAAGTACTAAGCCAAAGGAGGAGGGAAGGCGAATGTTTGGTACTTTACAACACTTTCCCCGTTCAGGAGAAGGCGAACTGCATTTTCAAGGCAAAAACATGAGTCCTCATCAGTAGCCAGTGTGTAGAAGGCATGCCAGTCCCCCCCAGTCTTGGCCTTTGTATGTTTACTTACTGAGTATCCTAGGGGCTAGGGAAGTGAGACACAACTTCTTTGCCATCCAGTTCCAAAGAACAAGTCAAAAGGAACGCTCTGGCACATGCACCTAAAGGTATAGCTAACCTAAGACTCCCTAAGCAAACTACACTTGACCATTCTCCACCATGTTGACTGCAGAGCCTGATGTATTTTTTTCTTTTTTTTTTACTTGAAGAAACTTCCTAATGGGCAACATTAAAATGCATCCACTTCATTGTTTTGCTTCTTGGTGGATTTCCTTTTTATTCTTGGCTTTCTGTACTTTCTAATACAGTTGCTCATGGACTTAAAGTTCAAAAAGAAGAAAACAAGTCTTGTTTATATAATGCCTGATTCTTCATGAAGAAGCATGTGCTCCCTTTGGACAGTACCCGAAGACTTGTCAGTCAAACATCTGGGGAAAAATAAAATGTCTACTCTTGTATTTTTCACATCCTGTTTTTTTTTTTTATTTGCTGACATCGGTGCTCTTATTGCTGCTTTGGCCATCATAATCAGGGAAAACAGCTATACACAGACTCCCTGACACAGTAGGCTGAGCAGCTCCTCATGGAAACCACTTCTTTGTAAACTGCGTTTCTTAACAGACTTTCAAGCCATTGGTTAGATTAGATTGGCATCTGAATTTCATAGTTTTTTCTGCAAGAATTTTCTATCATCTGATCTCTATTAATAAGGCAGTGCTTTTTCTGGAATCGGTTTCCAGCAAGGTTTTTGTATTTTTAGGTAGTGTTGCTGTCACAAATTTAGACACTGTCTTAGGTTTACTTCAACCTCAGCTCTAGCCTGACCATAGTCTCATCAAGTTCTCAAGTTTAAAATAGAACCTTATGTTTAAAAGTGGTAGGAAGCCAGACCTTCAGCAGTATAAATTGAGGAGACTCCAGTAGTTTATTCCAGTTGAGGATCAGGCGACAAATGTAACCAAGAATTCAAACAGATGCAGTTCAAGAACATTAAGATTTACTTCTTTTTATTTTTGGAACTTGGAGAAGATAGTAAATGTAGAACAAATCCCTTGTGAAAGTGCAGAAAATTTAATGGAGAATATCTTTGCTATGTTTTTTATAAGCACAATTATAGATTTCTATAACACAGATATAATACACTATCAACATTCTCTATGGAAGAGAGATTTATAATTATAAGAGTTATAACTCTTATAAATCTCTATTTTTTTGGTTAATAACAATTGGTTTCAGCCATGTTAATTATCGGACACTTTGTTAGGAGATGTGATAGTGCTAGCTTCTTAGTGCTGCTGTAATATTTTTTTGTCATTTGGGTATTTTATCATACAGTTGTATTCCTGTGTTCTTTAGCCAAGTTCTTTCTTTTCAATTAGTGGGCTGATTTTCTGACCAGCAGGGCATAAGACAGAGAAATTGAACAGACTGAGCTGTAGCCAGTAACTCAAATCAATTTTGTACATGGCAATGTAAGTAGTTTCCCTCTTGCATGTATAGACATGACTCCTATCAAATTTGCTTACGCCCTGTCATCCTTACACTCAGCCCAAGGTCCTCAGTCCCTTCCTTTGAGGACTTCCACTCTCTCCAAGTGAGGATGAGACCAACCTACCAGATCAGTTTTACCGAGTGGGGTAAGATCCTAGAGACCCATCTCAGAGTATCTGGACACTGGAAGTTATGCTCTGCAATGGCTTTTGTTGTCCTCAGACAAGGCTTTTGGGACAGAAAAGAAATAACCAAACCCATACGGTTCCGCTGTTCAGAATGTCTCACATGAACGAGACGGCGAGAATCTCACACTTCTGTGCTAAATACAGAGCATTTTTGTGGTTCTTGTGCAGCACTAATGAGGTGTGTCCTTCTTTGACAAATCTGTTTACTTAGGCTTAGGATGATAACTAGAATTTGGCCCAATTTCTTATATTTAGGTTTTTTCTACCTTTGTTAGTTACGCAAAACTTCCACTTATAAGAATAGGAGTCAATTATATACCGGGGGGAAAAAATAGCAAACCCTAGATAATCTGTTGTTTTTCCTACCCATAGTAGCATATGGGATATATCATGCATTGTTCTCACGCTCATGTGATACATATGTTCTCAGAACCACATCACCTCCCACAGTAGAGTTATATACAATATAATAGAGCTATATACATAAATGGACATGATATGATTTCGTTTAAATATGCCTTTTTATTCTGAGAGCTTACTGCCCATCAAGTTTAGATTCTCCATGGACTCAGATGGCCATTTTCATTATCTGCACCAGTATCAGTCAGTAGTTAAGTGCCACATGTGGAATTAGAAAGCCTGCAAACCCAAAGCACCTGAGTGCAGGCTCACTGGCTTCTCTCTGGCAGAGCAGATGGAAAATGGGTAAACAGTTAACTTCAGTCTGAGTCATAAAATCAATATATACAGAGGATAAGCAGAGAAAGGAAAAGGAAATGATAGATTGTCATGGTTGAGCCCCAGTCGGCAACCAAGCACCACACAGCCGCTCACTCACCCTTCCCCCACCCCCGGTGGGATGGGGGAGAGAATCGGAAGGGCAAGAGTAAGAAATCTCATGGGTTGAGATAAGAACAGTTTAATAATTGAAATAAAATAATAATAATAATAATAATTGCAATGAAAAGGAGAACAAGAGAGACAAACAAAACCCAGGGAAAAGAAAACAAGTGATGCAACCGCTCACCACCCGCCGACCGACACCCAGCCAGGCCCCGAGCAGCGATCGCTGCCCCCCGGCCAACTCCTCCCAGTTTATATACTGAGCATGACGTCATATGGTATGGAATAGCCCTTTGGTCAGTTTGGATCAACTATCTTGGCTGTGTCCCCTCCCAGTTTCTTGTGCACCTGGCAGAGCATGGGAAGCTGAAAAAGAAAGTCCTTGACTAGCCTAAGCACTACTTAGCAACAACTAAAACATCAGTGTGTTATCAGCATTCTTCTCCTACTAAATCCAAAACACAGCACTGTGCCAGCTACTAGGAAGAAAAGTAACTCTAACCCAGCCAAAACCAGGACACAGATGAAGAAAATATACAGTGACTATCTGTACACACTGTCTTAAAGCAATAAAAATTCAGGAGACCAAAATTCCAAGACTGGGAGGGAATGGATAAAAAATTTTAAAGCATGGTGTACCTGTACAGATGCTAACATAGAGGTGTTTAAGTTCAACTGTTTGAAGGCTGAAAGGCATTTGCACTGAAGTGAAGATGGTATGCTGGTGCTTATACTGGACTGTAAATTGGTCTTAGATGGTAGTTGTCGTACTTTCATTGATTCATTTGTTGCCAGCAATCTCTGTGGCTAAAAGCATCAATTTGCTGGGAACAAATGGAAAAGAGGAAACAAAAGAACAAATTCATTGAAACACTCCAATGACAATTTGTGGAAATTATTCTGTACTACTTATTCAAGTACAATGCTAACTCCTCTCTGATTCCTAGGTCACTAGCCCAGGCATCAGTTTAAAGGTCCAAGTGAAGGAAGTTAATAACACTTGTGTGGTCCATAGCAGCTAGGTCTCCTTACACCAGCTTATACCATCAAATTTGATATGAAATTTGATATCATAGGAGGCCTCAGCAAAAGGACCATGGAGTGAAAAGAAAGATTCAAGATAACAGCTCCCTAGAAGGATGAATGCATAAAGTTACGAACATGTCAGGTAAACTATTTCTATTGTTAGATAAACTTTTCCTTTTTCAGGTCCAGTTTTGTAAATTCTCCGTTCTATTTTTAAAAGGTTTATGGGATACATAAATATTTGGTACAGTTTTCCTGAGAAGTCTGCAGGATTTGTTTCTAAAGTAGTTTTTACTATTTTTCTTATTATCACTACTCATTTCTAAGAGTATCTCTCAAAATAAAGAGTAACTCAAAGTACATTCTTTATACAATAGTTTTAGTAAAACAGGCCATTTTTTTTGTAAATATTATAGAAACAAGAAACAGCCCATGTAGGTGGTTATGCTACAGTTTAGCAAGGGAAAGATTAATGTAAATTATAGGCCAGATGGAAAATCTTTTGTTTTATAGACTGCTTTATCAAAGTTATTGATGATGATTTAAATATGTTTTCTTGCACAAGAAAAATTTAAATTAACTAACAGTGGATAATCGTAAGGCAATTTATTTGCAGGACATTCATGATTTCTGTCTTTTTTTTTGGAAAGGATAAAGGTAGATTAATTATGATCTTACACTGTAAGAAGCTAAGCTTTAGCTAAATGGTTTTCAAATTTTAGTATTTCACAAATTTCACCAGTACAGTCATAACACAAACTTCAGGACTTCTCAGTCTAGTAGAAGTAGCAACTTTAGGTATTGCAAAAGATACAATATATTTTAGAAAACTAATAACATGCTGGAAAGATCCCACTGTTTCAGCACTGGAAGAGTACTTGCTACAGTCTTCCTGTTGTTTTTGTGATTTAAACTCAGGCATTTCTTAAATGACTGCTCTGGTTCTTTTATAATGAAATAAATGCATAAAGATAAACTGTTTAAAGATGTACTGACTTGCTGTAACTCTGGAAAAGACAGACCGACCATTCATTTCTTCTACTCTTCAGAGCATCGTTCTCTGCACAGGCACTGACCAGAGTCTGAACTCAGTATGAACACTTAAAGCTTCAGCCCCGAGCTCCATCACCTGTGTGAAAGGAATAGCTGGTAGCACTTATTCAGCATGCGGGCCAGCCATTGGGAGGAACCTCTTTTTGCCAGCACTTCACAGACTTACTGTCCAGATTACTAAAATCTGTTGCCAACTCTTAAACAGAAGCTGGTTGAGGACAGGGATGAAGGCAGAGCGGTCAAGTGTCATAGGACAAGCTCTCATGGGAAGCTCTGCCTTTGAACGGATCTCATGAAAGCTGGTCAGAATGGATTGCTGTGTCCCACAGAGCTTTGTTTTATACAGCTCAAAGCAGCCAGAACTCAAATTATTAAGCAAAGTAGACCTCTGCTGCATCTCTTGGAGCAAGGTAGAAATAGGACATTTTTTTCCAAGGGCAGTGCTATTTAAGGCATAGGAACTTCTAGCTGTTACACTTTTCTGTGAAGCGCTGGGAATGAAATGTATGTCTTATGCACAAGAGACCTTGCATTGCCTACTTACGGAGACAGAGCTAATGATGGATGTTAGCAGAAGAGCTGTAATGTGAATTTGTGGTTTCTTTACAGCACACGACTTTCTTAAAGGTACACAGCAGATTATTTGTTTCTCTGGCACAAAGAAGGACTCTAGTGAAGAAGCCTGAGCTGTACTCAGCGGAGACAACAAGTAGAGAGCACTGTATGACTAGAGTTTGGCTTTGCGACTGAATGAGTGGTAAACTTCCAATAGGTTACATGGAATATATGCAGGTGATATTTTTCGGAGGTTTATGTTTCAGCCAAATGCAGAATCTAGTCCCAAACCTTCTATGAGCTTCCTATGTGATCTTGGAAAAAATTGCTTAGTTTCCCTTATCGAGCCATCACCACCTGTATAACAGAGATACAAGTATGACTTTAAAAAAAAAAAATCTTTACATGAAAAGTTCGGTACACGAGTTGAAGAGTATAGTGTTTCTGGTAATTGTAAAACTGACAGTCACTCAATCTATTAGTTTCATTTTCTCTGAATTTTGCAATATTCCATTTTCAAATTAAATTAGGTTCTACAACAGAGAAATCAACAAACCCAGGTAAGATTCCTTAAAGAATCACACATAAGTGCTTCCCAAAGACTGAAATAGGTCTCATAAAAGAGGGTGCAAATCTACTGGAAAGACATTACAGCATGAATTAACCTGATGCAATCCTATGAATTAATTCTAGGAGTTGTCATTGTTTGGTAGGACTTTCTGATTTCAGTGTCTCGAGTATCAGATCTTCCTGAAGTTATGTTATTGAAATCTTTGTCCACAGAGTGCTAGCAAGAATAACATTTTGGCTTGAAATGAACAGCATATTTTTCGTTCATAAATAGATGAAGTTAGAGGATCACACACCACCTCAGTAGCAATGCTGTGAGGCATCTAGTGTGTGTGTGTGCCTATGCATTTTCACAGTGACACATTGATGGATGTGTACTGGCGCTTTCATGATTTAAGACTCCTTGTACACACAAGCGAATGCTGGAAGTAAAATATCAGTTTGCCAAACTAATTTAGAAACGCCTCACAGATCTGTCACTATTCCTCTTTTTAAGAGTAGTTGTCTAAAAATATATTGAAAGACAGTTGTCATAACAATAATATATTGCACTCGAATTAATATTCACCTCATAATGTCCTAGCATTTTGCAAACAAAGGTTAGCTAATTACAGAAGCAATGATCCATCTGAGACACACAGCTGGTTTTATCTGTGATTGTTCAAGTGTTTCACATAAGATGAGCAGTGCTATTCTCATTTAAAGAAGGAAGCCAAGTGCCTGTGAAGGAGCCAAAGGGCATTAAAAGTTGCAACCAAGAAGCAGGTGAGGATCCCCTTTGGGCAGAATACTCCCAGGTGGTATAGCACACTGGCTTAGGAGTGATTAATACTCCCAGGCAGAGGATGGGCATGCCCAGACACTCCAGGGTGTATTACTCTTGTTGCACAGGTACAAGCTGATGACACAAGCTGTGCTTAGTAGATACAGCATGCTTGGAAAGTATTACATTTATTGTGCATGCTCTGTACCATGAATTTGCCTATGCACAGTGCACCCTGAAAAGGTCAAGTTCACGTAGAGGGTTGATGGAGCACACGTACATTTACACTACAGTAAATCACATTGGGCAGGCAGATTTCTAGATGTTTTGTGGCCCATTTGTAGGTACTGCAGGACATCTGTAGGTCCTGGGCAAATAATGAGACTTCCCAGATCCTCACTGGATGAGAGAACACACACAGGGCATGGGGAAGGAGCAGTGGCACAAGGCTTTGGCTACTTTTCAGGCAGGAGGGTGGGTCAACGTGGCTATACCAGCCAGCTCATTATTAGGCATTTTTTCTACACTAAAGACTGCATTGCAGTGTAGCGGTATCTAAGCTAGTTATGGTAGCAGTAGCAATCTACTTTGGACGACACAGGCTGTCTACATTTGCAAGCAGTGCAGACTAACAGGAGTGGATCTGTAGAGCAAACAGTTGGTGCTGAGGACCTGAAGTCTACGTTGTACCCATTTCATGTTGGGGTTTTGTGGGGTTTTTAGTTCAGAGTGGCTGTCATTCAACCCCAGGACATGAATACTCATTTGCCGCTGCAGTTCACTAAGTCTGCTCCCGGAGAAATTCTTCGAGTTTAGTTCAAAAATGGATCCAATTTGCATAGTACAAGAAACCTCCACAATGAGAACAACAGCATAGCAAAGGGAGACAACGGGGAGATTCACTTCAGAAGCGTGCTCCTGATCCAGACTAAAACACTAACGTAGACATCCCCAGAGAGATCAGCATGAACTGATTTAGCTAGCCAAGCAGTTGGACTTGTTGGTCTACACAGACCTCCATGCCGGCACAGCAGAACTGCTGGTGGTGTCCAAGCTGGCCATGCAGGCTGTAGCCAAGATCAAGAGTGATTTTAGCAGCATAAAGGGTCTGAAGATCAGGGAAAGAGAAAGAAGTTTTAGAGCTGCTGTCTTATTGTGTGCTGATACTGAATCTTTCTGGCGGAAACTGATGTGTAAAAAACTTGGGCTGATGCTTGCAAAAGTACCCTTTGTCCTGTGTGCCTGCGTCCTGTGTGCCTGTGTTTTGAGTTACAAGGCAAGAGGGTGTAAGAAAGCCAAAGCAAGAGGCCATTTTTTAAGATTTTGGCACAAAAGGCTTGCCCAAGCCCACACAGGAGGTCACAGGCAGAAACACACAGCAGTCCTCTAAAAGGCAATGATCAAGGATTTTTAAATTATGCAGAGAAAACTAGAGTAGTAAAGAGGATTTATAGCTTAGTAAAATGGAAATACAATTTGCTCTTCACAGTAGCCAGGGACGTTACTATTGTTGTCTGGGTAAAATTAGGCTTCAAAATTTGTAACTGAAACTGCTGAAGATTGCTCTAGTTTACATTTTAAATTACCTTTTCTTTTTAATCTTTGGATAAAGTAATTTATTTCTGGAAAAGCATACAAACCTATTTACATTTTTTTTAATATTTAAATAACTAAATATTCATGGAAGCAAATGCCCCAGGAAAGAAGACAACACAGATACAGCTGAAAGCAATAACATTACAGTAAGATCTCCACCTTCTGTAAAACTTTAGAAAAAAATAAGTTACAGCCAGAGAATAAATGTCAAAAGCTCCCATCAATGGTTTTTATATAGGTGATATTGGAAGCAAATGCACCAACACTAAGGACATACAGCCATACGGGAAATGAGAAAAATCAGTGCAGAAACATATTTGTCAATGCAGTATCTCCTGAGTTACACAGATCATAGAACCATAGGATCATAGAATATCTCAAATTGGAAGGGAACCATAAGGATCATCAAGTCCAACTGCCTGCTCCTTGCAGGACTATCTAAAACTAAACCATATGACTAAGATGCTCCTTGAACTCTGACAGGGTTGGTGCCGTGACCACTTCCCTGTGGAGCCTGTCCCAGCGACCGACAACCCTCTCAGTGAAGAACCTTTTCCTAATGTCTAATCTGAACTTCTCCTGATGCAGGGTGCGATACACCCCACAGTAGAGAGCTCTGGAGTCTAGAAGATGGCAGTCAAATTTAGCAATAGGTCCTCGAGATGGGGGCCAAATCCCATGTCAGAGCTCACTGAAGTTACAAAACACATACTAACCGCCATACTCTGCTGAAATATATTTATCTGTTTACATACACAGCAAGCAAAATTATATTGCTCTTCACTGATATTTCTAAACATGTATTTGCTTGTTGATCACTATTTTTTAAAGCAAATAGAAATGAATGTATGCATTTGCATAAAAACTTGTAGACGTTTGGATCAAGATCTCCAAATGAACGTTTTAGCTAACACAAAATTTGTGCCACTTCTTTTAATTCTCCATGTATAGCTGTGCCTGAACTGTTCTGGCTTAGGTGGAGTTTGTCTGTGACTTACGCAGAATAGTTGGATCAGCTTTTAAAGGCAATGGTTTCATTTGTTCCAGCAATTCATTTTAGATATCCTTCAGATTTGTACAAAACAACATGACTCAGGATATTTGAAATAATCACTGTGATGAAATATTTGGTGGTAGGAATGCAGCCTGCTGCCCTGCAGATGAATTCTGCCAAACAGGTAACAAATCCCAACCAGTTCAAACATCTTGCAATCTTAAATATCCTGCCAAGAATCAAGAATAGGGAAGATGCGGGTAGTGTAACCACGTAGCCCTAAAATACGGTATTCCCACTGCAAGTAACAGGCACTGAGTTTGCAAGGCCTCAGGACTGAGGCTTGTCAGACTTGCTCAGTTGACCTCCCCTCAACTTTGTTTTACACAGTTTAGCTCTAACAGCAGTTTTTCTAATTGACCAAGTGTCTATGAGTAATTTATTTTACTTTTGTTTACCTTTGTATAGTACCACTATGGCTTTACGACTCTTGACATAATGATGCAGTGTAGAGAAACACAGTCCTGGTGTGACTGAGAAGTGGCAACAAGAAGATGCAGGGTACCTGAGCATGGGCATGGGATGATAAGAGGTGGGACACAAGCTTGGCATTGGTGACCCCACGGCTATAAACAGCTCACTAATAATCAGGTACAAAAATGCAGACCTGGAGCTGAACAAAACTGGACTTAAGGATAACAAAAGGAACTAAAAAAATATTATCTAACAAATATAAAAGCCACCATATGTAGTAAGTTTGGTTGTAATATGGAGCTGCAGAGCAGTGAAGAAAGAGCAAGATGTAACAGCTTGTTAGCAAGCGTATAAAATGACCCTATGCAGATCCTAGAGGGAGGAAGAAGCCATCGACATGAATATCATCAACGTCTACCTGGACTTCAGTAAAGCCTTTGACACCGTCTC
>VYZW01010164.1:5771-33504 GCA_013401315.1 Balaeniceps rex
AAAATACTTTTTGTGCCATCTATAAGTAAAATAGAAGATTTTAAAAATTGAAAATAGTGTTTATTTCATCTTTATCTCATCCTTTTTTAAATTTCTATTCTTGCGTATGATTTATAAGGTGCATCATATATAATACAGTAGTACGTGCATATAATTTATAAATAAATAAATGTCAATATATTGGGAGTTCCTACTCAAAAGTTTTTTCCTCAGTCAAAAAAGTTTGGAAACCACTGTACTAAAGGACTGTTACGAATTCCAACCACAGGAATCTAGAGAACATTCAGTGCACTATTCATTCAGCAGAAGAATTACAGTAAATCCATGCCAGGCCTGTCCCCTGCAGCAGGAAATGTGGTTTTGTTATCTTACTAATTCAGTGCTTGTCTCTATGGAAAGAATGAGAAAAGTGAATTACATGCACATGCCAGGGAGTGCTTAGGCTTTGCTCGAAGAGTGGCTTATTGGCCCAACCATTATATTTTAAACAATTATTCTACCTCAAAACCACCCATGTACAGCCTGGCCCAGCCTTTCACCCTCAATGTGGGAGACTTCAAAACTGGAAATATTGGTTTGCCAATGAATATTAAGTCCTGAGGAGCTGTTTCAGCCTAATATAATGGCACATGAGTTCTCTTCCCTCCTTACGCTGCTGTGGGCCCTCCTGGGGGCTGGCTCAGGCACAGACAGCCTTTGCTCAGTGAGGGGTAGAGCTCTCTAGAAGAGATTTGTATGGATGTGGGCTATCAGAAAACAATCTTCATGGTACCTAGCAGTCATTGGTAATAAAGATAATAATTTAACTGTGCTGTCTTTTATAATAAAACACGATATAGTAAAAGAAAATAAGATGAGAAAAAATCCTTGGCTAACATAAGTAGGTGTAATCCAGTGTAGGGCAGAGGAAGTGTTAAGAAAGGTTGATGGAAGGAAAAAGGCTGAACTGATTTGTTATTCAGTACTTAGAAGATGTTTAAACTCTGTTTTCCATATGCAACGTACACAGAATATTTGAAGATTTGTGTTCCCTTGTCTGAAAGACTCTGATTTCTCTCTCCACTGCCCCACCTGGACTTCCCATCCATTTGCAACTTTCTTCACTACTGTCTCGGCAGTACTATACCTGCAGGTTCTGACCTTGACAACTACATCAAGATATGCAGGAAAAGAATTGTTAAGATTAGGAGCCTTGTTTGATCTCAGGCTTCTATGATTTAAAGATGACAGCTAATCTCACACCTGTCAGATGAGGACTCTGAGGGTTTCCAAAAGGACACAGACACTCAGATTTGACATTCACATGAGCTTAGGCTGTATTATGCAGCTTTTTTGACCACCATCTATTTGCTAAGTCCTTTAGAGATCCTACTAAAACTACAGAAATGCCATGTCCTCTTTAAATCATTGACATCAGAAAACTGAAGGACAAGCATTAAACTTTGACATGTGCCTGATTGTTGTTAGTGTTTTGTTTTCTTTCAAGAGACAGGAAAACGTATTCCTTGGAAAATTATTATTCTAGCTATTGCTTTTGGTAAAGGAGCTTCAAAAGTGGAAAACACTTCAATGAACTTAATAAACTCTTTAAATTTCTGGTTTGTTTCAGAGATTCTGAATGAGGAATTGTGCATCTCCCGTATGACGCCAGACGATATCCTTCTTCAATTAGCCTCAAAAAAAAGATATTGCTCACAAACTAAACAACTCCTCAGGAGCAGGAAAAAAAAATCTATAAAGCAATAATTCTAGACTCAGCACTAGACTTCAGACTGTGAAGTTAGGAGACAAAACTATTGTGATGACCTTAAGCAGAGGAAAGGTGTTTAATGAAGTGGGATGTATGTGTGGGAGGGGATTAATTGTAAATTCAGTGTTTGGTTTTAACCAAAGAAGTTGGATTTGACGATTGTTTTTTGTAAGAACTTCATACAAAAGAATTCCTATCAGAGATTTACATTCATAGTGGATGAATTAGTTTGATTTAAATTCTCGGCCTGGAAATGTCACTGAAAAATAGATTAATCCAACACCACAATGTAGTGCTAGCAATGTGATCAGGAAGGAGGACACAAGAAATTGTTAATCATGGAATCATAGAATCATTTAGGTTGGAAAAGACCTTTAAGATCATCGAGTCCAACTGTAAATGTAACACTGTCAAGTCCACCACTAAACCATGTCCCTAAGCACCACATCTACACATCTTTTAAATGCCTCCAGGCATGGTGACTCAACCACTTCCCTGGGCAGCCTGTTCCAATGCTTGACAACCCTTTCGGTGAAGACATTTTTCCTAATGTCCAATCTAAACCTCCCCTGATGCAACTTGAGGCAGTTTCCTCTTATCCTGTCGCTTGTTACTTGGGAGAAGAGACCAACACCCACCTCGCTGCAATCTCCTTTCAGGTAGTTGTAGAGAGCGATAAGGTCTCCCCTCAGCCTCCTTTTATACAGGCTAAACAACCCCAGTTCCCTCAGCAGCTGCTCATAGAATTTTTTCTCTAGGCCCTTCACCAGATTTGTTGCTCTTCTTTGGACACACTCCAGCACTTCAATGTCTTTCTTGTAGTGAGGGGCCCAAAACTGAACACAGCATTCGAGGTGCAGCCTCACCAGTGCTGAGTATAGGGTCATGATCACTTCCCTAGTTCTGCTGGCCACACTAGTTCTGATACAAGCCAGGATGCTATTGGCCTTCTTGGCCACCTGGGCACACTGCTGGCTCATATTCAGCTGGCTGTTGACAAACACCCCCAGGTCCTTTTCCGCCCTGCAGCTTTCCAGCCACTCTTCCCCAAGTCTGTAGTGTTGCATGGGGTTGTTGTGACCCAAGTGCAGGACCCAACATTTGGCCTTGTTGAACCTCATACAATGGGCCTCAGCCATCGATCTAGCCTGTCCAGATTGCTCTGTAGAGCCTTTCTATGCTCAGGCAGATCAACATTCCCACCCAACCTGGTGTCATCTGCAAACCTACTGAGGGCGCACTTGATCCCCTTATCCAGATCATTGATAAAGATACTAAACAGAACTGGCCCTGAGGTTCAAATGCTGAGGTTCATAAAACCTGTTGGTTCCTCTGTAGGAGAAATGAGAGAAATGAAAAGAAGCAGGAAAGAGAAGGGACAAAAGAGAATTGTGAGGATGCAGACACAGAAACAGGAAAAGAGGAGAATGGAAGTATCACAGAGGGGGGTGGGGGGAAAGCGAGAACATAAGCAAAAAATTAAAAGAACAAAATCAGATTAAATACCAGGAAGAAAGAGAAAAGACCAAAGGAAGTTGTCTATGCTAGAAGGATATAGTTTGATAAAAAACAGAAAGCATCAGATAATATGAGCAGCGATATGAGGTGGAAAAGCCATATACTTAACCAAATTGTTGCATGAGAATGTCAGTAGAGGTACTCTGGTTTAAACAAGATAAATGTGGTTGGCAGATAGACTAGGCACTGGTGCTCTGCACAGCCTGGTACAACAGGAAATGTCCCTGAAGTGCGCCGTGCTGCAAGGAGGAGCTGGCTGGTGCGGTGCTGGCCAGGTGAACTTCCTGAGATGCCTGCTCAGTCCCCAGGGCTTGCAGTCAGCCAACTGGCACGAGTCATTCAGAATAGCAGATTTTTTTCATTTCAGAGTGAAGATTGTGACTCTCCGTGATTGGGAACAAGTCTTGTGACTACACCACCTCCAGGTTCGATTATCACAGTTTCCTATGAGGCACTCCCTAGCCATCTCCTGCTGCTGCAGAGCACAGCTGCCCACAACTGAGCTATGTTTCCAGACTGGCAAAAAACATCTTCGTGAGAATACCGGCTAGGATACACTTGGTCCTTTGCCTCCCCTGACAGTCTAAAAGACAGCCAAGGAGATGGAGAATGTGGCAGCTTTTATATTGCAAACACAGTTTTGAAAGGCAAGGCTTTCTGAAGATAAAACAGACATTTTTTTGCAACAAATATATCCTTTTCCATCTCTTTTCATGCTATCTGTGTGGCCTACATGTATCCCATGCCATAGACTAGAGAACAGAATGGCTATTGTTTTGAGCTAGGACAGCTGAGTTTACTGCACCCTACCTGAGGCTGCCGATTGAGTTTGCACCCCCCTCAGCTTACTCCTTGCATGGGACTGATAAAGGTAAAGCACAGCACAAGGGGTTTTTTTGTGGTCCTAAGCTGGAAAAGACACCCTAAAATCTTTGTATTAGATTTACCATGTTATTGTAGTGACCTATAATGGCCAAGGCAGGAACAGAGCTGGTGCTAGAACCCCTGCATCTCTATTCAGATTAGAATGTCACATATAATGTGACAAATTAGGTAACAGTCATGTCTCTTTTCAGCAGAGAATTAAACTGACCCATGGTATTCACTTATTTCCTTGGGAGCTCTCCTAGAACTCAACCTCAATCTCAGCACTCAATTCCTTGTGTGTTTTATGTAGTCTGCACTGAGGGCCTTACTTCTGTTCCAATATCATATTAAAGCTATTCTACACTACTTAAGGTCTACTTTCTGCTTTATGATGATACCACTTCAAGCATTCTGGGAAAGGTTGTTTGTATAATTACAAATGATTGAAGGGTTAACAAAACATTAGTCCAGAAAATATTTTTGAGGTAAATTTTGTCCCCCCAAACTACTTCTATTTCTACGTTATAGTTTGCTTCATGAATCACAAGGTAAAGTGGTTAGAAAATCCAACATATTTTCCAAAGATGTAGATGAAAATAGATACAATATTAGTAAAAAGTCAACCGAAAACAGCAAGATCTTTAAAATCACAACCACACTTGACTGAGCAGTTACAAATGTCATTTTAGTCACCCTAAAGCTTCTTATTTCAAAGCTGTAAAATAGACGTATTGACAGTTGCACAGGAATGAACTTTAAAGATACATAAAGGCAGCAGAGGTCAACCAAACTCTGAATAAATGTTAAAGTGCCACAGGCCCATGAGGAAGTGCAAGAAATTCAGGCATTGCTGCTGTCCCTGAGACCAAGAGAAAGAATTAACAATACTCCACATGTGGTGCCCTGAAGTTGGAGGAAAGGGATTCCAAGCGCTGTCTCGTCCCAGGAAAGGAAGAAAAGAGGCCAGTGCTGCCCAGCTTCACCACTACTGCCCCAAGGAGAAACTGAAAAAGCTTAGCTAGAAAGAGAAAGTCTACGAAGTGTCTTCAAATCCTGCCAGCAACAGTCTTTTTCCAAAGAAAGGGGGAAGGACTCTATTTTCACCCTAGTTTCCTCATCTGTCTTGCAATTATTTGTACCTTTATACAAATTTAATAAGTGCATGTATATGTATATGAAAATATATATATGAAGCTTTTGCCTTTAAAGCTTTCTGAGACTTGAGAACCAAGCTGAGAGTTTCCACCTTCATTTCTGCTGACGTCCTCTATGGAGATTTTCAGAAACGGAGCTCAGGACTGTGCCGAATATTTATCTATTGCCCAAAACCTTACTTTTCACAGGGAGTTCAATAACAGACAGGCTTCAGGGCGCAAGCCTGGATAACATTTTTGTATCAGTTCAGAAGAATTTGTCTGGAAGCTGAGTTATGCTACTAGAGCTTGTTTTTCCTCCATCCCTTTCGCTCTCCAGCAGCAGAGACAGCCCTGCATTTCGCAGTGCCCTCTTGGGAAAGAGAAGCTGCTCTGCAGGCTGGCCCAGCAGCGGGTGCACAGCACACCTGCACACCGCATTTCCCGCCTTCCACAGACACGCTTCAATGCCTGGCACCTGGGACTGCATGGGCCAACTTTTGACTTGACAACTACACTCCTGAATGACGTTTACTTGTGGAAGGGATCTGGCAAGTAAGAGATTGAAGTGGCAGATTTTTTCCTCAGCCTGTTGCACATAATGTTTTATCTTCACTTGTTCTGAAGTTGCCCATATGTTTCTTCCTTAGATAAAGCTACAAAGCCAGATGGTACAAATGAAATCCACAATGAGACTGTCTGCCCTTGTGAGATCATGCCCTTGTGAGAATAGGTCATACCCTTGTGAGAAGAGATCATACCCTACTATTAGGAACTGCTAACTGTAAGTAGACTCATGGAGCTCCAGAAAAAGAGAGGGATGCCTGGAGGGATCGAGTTCAGTGCAACGCCTGAGGCAGGGAGTTTCCACCCAGAAGCAAAAACCTCTTGGCATGTGAGACAGTCTCACTGAGCATGCTGAATGGCAGCATTAAGGTATGTCTGTTGTGCAATTGCGAGGTGTGACCGCAATATGCATAAGAAGGCTTATCATAAGAGCATGTCTGCACTGCAGCCGAAGGCATGGCTGCAGCATGAGAAGAGCACTGCCACACTAACCGCACAGGTAACAGTGGTGCAAATGCTGTAGCACCGCTTTCAGGATGGATTGGGAGAACTTGCATCTGTATACTTTTTGCTAGCTTCCGCTAAAGTCTGCATGCCATGGTGCTGTTGTATTTCATACACGTACTAACTAGGCTGAAAATGGCTGATATGCCTTCTTATGCTGCACTCACACATCACAGTTGCACAGTACATCTATCTTAATGTAGCCATTAATATGCTCAGTTGCATGTCCTTCCTGCAGTTTTGACTATTCACTACGTTTACTTATTTCTAATAAAGTATTAACACTGTACTTTCCACTTTTCATTTAATATGATTTAAAGCTGTAACCTTTCTATGTTTATAGTAATCACTGCTTACAAAGCTCAGTTTAGCAAAGACTAGTTTGATATGTGAGGTTTCAAATCCTAAAAATGGTTGCTGCTAGTACTAATTATTATTATAAATTATTTGTTCTCTTTCTTTACCTTCTATGTTACTCATCAGACTTGTGATAAAGTCACCTGAGAAGGCAGTATTGTAATGATATATAGCAAAAGTTTGGGCTTAAGGACAGATTTTTGTGTTACAAATATATGTATGAAGTAAAAGAAAGCGGGAATTTCTTTGGCAACCCCTCCACCTTGGGATGTGCAGACTACTGCAATTTAGGTTATATCACAGGGATTTCTCATAGGAAAAATGCTGTTATAAAACACTAGCTTCTATATTTTATTTCACTGTGTGTTCCCAGCTGTGCTAATGAGAGCCTTTAGCCTGTGTGCCTGTGTTGAACTCAATTTCCATTAAGTCATTGCAGTTCATCTTACGGTCCTACAGCACTCCAGAAATTTGTCAAAGTGGCCATTTAGATTTGAAAATGCTATAATTTCTCAGCCAGCGCTTTTTTAAGAGGAAACAGTCTTTTTATTTCTCTAAACATTTAGTTAGCTGTCCATAATTTGACTTCAGATGTCTTGCAATTACCAACAGCTGAACAAGAGTAGATAAGTACTTCTTCAGGTGTTGTCAGTAAGAGCACAGTGGGTGAAGGGTGGCTGGAATGTTAATTGGAAACCATTCTCTTCTTTTGAGTCAATTTTTTGTTATCTAGTTACACTGTTCTTTACTCTTCAATACCAATGTTCTACCACTGAAAATACTCCTCAGCTGAGTGACCTGTGGGGAGCAGTTGTCCTGTGGGCATTTGACAGTATCCTAACAGTTTGATGCAGAAACAAATTTAGGAAATTTCTTCATTTAAGCACACCCCAAATAGTTGTTACATCATAGTGATGTGAAGAGCCTTCTCTGAGCCACATGAGTATCCTCGCCTTCAGAACAAAACATGCTATATGTGAATTTTATACTGTGCAGCTCAGAAAGAGACTCCTACAACCACTATGGGAAGGGCAGATCTCAGTCATGTGTAGAAATGATACCTTGGGTCATTGGTTCCCTGACCATCCAGGCAATGTCGCATGAGGATGTGGATGTTTTAGTAGGCAGGAAGGTCCACTTATGTAATGTAAAATTAAACAGTTTTTTAAAAACGATTTTTGTAAATGAGATAACACCATTGGAGCAGAACAATCCAAGATTGTTTTTCAGATCAAGAAGTCAGGGAAAGTTGCACATATGTCAGCAATTGCAGGAGAACTGAAGGCAAACCATGGGCAGATCTAGATCTCAGGAGAGATGGAAAGACCCTTTCCTGTTAAAAAGGTTCCGTCTGAGAAATTATGGCATTTTCAAATCAAAATGAAGAGTGCATTTGGAACTATAAGATTAACAAAATTTGTTCCTACTTCAGTGTGTAAACATATCTGAGGCTTGTAGAGTTTCTTCATCCCTCAGTGTCCTCCAGAGATACTCCTCAAGGGTATCTTTATGGGAAGATAGAATTTAAACCTCTTTGTTATTCATGCTGTTTGCACTTCTTGCATTTTCCATTCTTATGACACATCTTTCCCTCAAATCATCACATCCAGCTGTGTGTGCTTGAACCATGTGATGTTATAGGCTAGTTTAAGGAGCTGCTGATTTCACACGATGAATGTCTAACAATTTGAGATGAATTACACATTCCGTAGTTTCTATCCTTGTTTTAAGAGGGTTGTTACTTCTCCTTTAGTAGGGCAGTTACCAAGTTTAGTAAAATTTCTGCTTTTGACCAACACTGGAGGAATATTGCCCCAGTGTTCACTTCTTGTTTACACAGACTAAAGAAGTGGAAGTAGAATTCAATGTGAAAGATTCACACTGAAAAAGGATGGGCCATTGACTTCTGAAAATGCTTAACCAAAATATCTTTATTAAAATACAAGAATCTTATTTATAATTTCTTCCTATTGAAGAAAAATATGAAAGATCAGTTTATTTATACAATAAATTAAACCAGTAATAAACAGAAATACTTGCCAGCCATCTAGGGCCTAAGACAACACTCCTTTAAGTATTTCAGTGGATCACAAGAGATATATTCTCATAAAACTAATGCTCTGATGACACATTAATGGGAACATTGTAAACATCTACAGAGAGCTCACAGATAAAAGAGGTAGCTTTAAAGATATATAGAAACACAAAAGCTGCAAACATAAGCTTTGCTTGGAATATTAAGACAGTTTTTCATACTTAATATAAGGTTGTAAATATTTCCTGATGTCTCTAGCAAGTGAAATAAATTTGACAAATTTGTAAATAGATAAAACTTGAGACTGCTGTGCTATTCCATTAACATGAGGGGTAAGGTCACCAGTGTGTACCAGGCAAAGTGTAAGAGAGATCACAAAAAAATGGCAGTGCTGTATGAACATTTATAGAGAATTATAAGTATAGTTAATACAACCTCAGAATGTAATGGGCTATACCATGGGGCTATAGCTGCGTTATGTCTGTACCAGTGTTGTTGGAGGCTAAATTCTGTTGGAGCTTTTAAGAGTTTTTATGGATAAATGGAAATGTTTACCCTCTGCAATGCCTGGTATTAGAGGAATAAATTGTAGCACTATGTACTTAATATTAACCTATTTAATGTAAAATAACATTAGAAATAATTTCCCCTTCAGACAACATTGGAAAGTTACAAAGATCCTATAAAATGGGAAAAACGTCAGATATTAAGCCAGGTATTATCATAGAATAGTTCTCCTGAAATGTGGTTTTCCAAAATATATTTTAGGTATACCAGGTAAACAGGATATCAACCTTATTCAGAGTAGACTGGACAATCTCAACAGCCAAATGAAAACAGAATTCACACGCAAGAACACCACAAAGGAGTGTGTTTGTGCTGTCAGTGTACAGAACAGAACTCAATAAAATGTCAATTATTTTCTTTCCATACTATGTTTGAAAAGGACTTACTTAATTCTATGAAATTTTAATAGTAATAATATATTATTATTATTGTCATGTTAACTAAATTTAACATCTTATTTCTTTCTCATTTTTAGTTTTAAATGCTTCAGTTTCTTTTCCCACCTCCTGTGCACATTGCAAGCACCCTTTTTATGTGATTTCCTCCTTACTAACAATTAGATTGTCTTTATTAGGTTCAGAATATTCTGCCTTTTCAAAACTCTCTCTGAAAATATTTCTTCTAGAAATTCAAACCAGATAATTATCTTTCACATTTTCTCATAAATTGTTTGATAAATTTATGATGGTATCTAATGTGAAAATTCCACGAGCTTTCCTGGGAGTAAATTCAGATTTTTGTATGGCTGTGTGCTGAAGGACAAAGAGTAAAACCAGAAGAATTGCAAGTATTCTACAGGAGCATAAATAGAACATATTTACTTTGTGAACATGTTGGCTAGCTGAAAAAGTTCCAAAATTTTTTAGCTTGGGAATTACATCTGGGCATAATTTTCAAAGGGAAAACAATAGGTTAGTCCATTCAAGCCTTCCAACACATATATTTCCGTCTATCATTTTGGTACTATTCTATACCAAAATCTAACATGGTATTAAAATTAAAGCAGTGTAAGGAAGCAGAATGCAGTTTTAAAACAAGTACATAAATTCAAGGTCAGTCCAATTAGGGAAAGGAATGCTTTCCAGAAGAAAGGATGTGTCCTATCTCGCTAAACCCCATACAAATCTGATCCAGACACTAATACTCTTCTTGGTTACAGCTGCCTTCGTTTGGTGAATTAGGCACTTTGGGCTACATCTAGATAGAAAAGATCTACCCACACAGATCCAATTGTGAGACTGAGATCTTTGTTGTAATAGGGATCGTGAAGAGATGCAACTATCACAGCACTAGTGTTAGTTGCCTGCTCAGCCAAAGTAAAGGGTCTAGATAGATGCACCATATTTCAAGGGAGATATGAATAAATCCAAGGCCAAAAAATTAATTTATGAGGAATGGCTGAGCAAATTAGATGTCAGATTAGAGATGAAGGGCCACTGTGCTGCTCTTCAGGTGAGAGGGCACTAACTTTTCAGGCAGAGATAATCTTTTCTTTTAAGTCCACTATGGATAAAACCAGTTTAGTTTTGTTTTTGGAGGGATCCATACAATTCTATTACATCATGTTGTCAAAAGGTTGTCTAGGGTCACACCTTGCTGCAGTCATAGCTTAGCTATAGGCCTAATTACCCATTCGACTACTCTCCACTGCTTTTTTCCAAAGCTACCCTGGGATCTTTCATCTCTAACCAGTGGGTATAAAGACTCATAACTGTCCTCCACAGAGTGAAAACAGTAGGAATTCAGCTAATATATTTCTTAAAAATGGCAAGTAAATTCATTTTTTAAAGCTCAAATTAAGTAAAAGAATCAGTATAAATCAATTTTACCTTTGAGAAAAGAGTATGAGAGGTAAGAGTTAAGGAAAAAGAGCAAACACAAGTGATGAGATTTTCTCTTCCACCCTTTCAACATCAATGAATATTTTATTGAAATCTGGAAGGCATAAAGGAAGATTCTTGTTTTATTTTAAGGAAGGCAATTTTCAATGGGATTTTATATATAGATTCTAGGAGTAGCATTTATTACAAGTTTTCTGGTTGTTATTTTCTAGTAAAATTAAAGGCTACAAAACCAGGTCCTCTCTACATTATAAAGTGACAGTGACTATTCAGGGACTATTCTGTTCAATGGCCTTACTGTTGAGGTACCTGGTCTGAAAGGGTCATATCTTTGCCAGTATAACTATCTTTTGCTAGTGTTAGTTTCAGTGAAACCAAAAGAAGGCATTGGATAGCTCTAGCTGAGGACTAGATGAAGAGTTGTGTAGATTCTTGGAACCTGCACAACTCAAGGCGGCACAGCTGACTCCAGGCCCTGACATTACCATTCCCTTAACTGTTATGCTACGATTTTAAAGAATCAAAAAAGAAAGATAACTATGCTGAGAGCACACATTTTTTTCTTTTCTTTTTTTTTTTTGAACCATCTGTATGCAGACCCCCTCCAGGAAATGATTTAAAGCTTGTACTTTCAATCATGCTGTTTATTTCCTTAAAACAACTGTGTTCTTGCACTAAATGCAACAAAGGCTCATGAGTCACTAAACTTTGAAATCGATTGGACTTTCTGGAGCGGGCCCCCTATGTATTTCTTCATTTGCTGAAAGGACACATGCTCACAAGATTTTCAGTGCTTCTGGTAGCCCAGGGGAGAGCTCTTTAATTGGTGAGTGTACCAAAAAAAAAAAAAGGAAAGATTCCCTTGTAAGCATCCTGTAAGACGCTGAGCACCTTTAATTCCCTGTTGAAATCTGTGGGGGCTGCTAGAAGTTCTTCACTACCAATTTGTTTCAAAAGGAATTTGAGGAGCTTGGAACTTCAGAGGGCTGAGCCCTTGTTTAACTGGTCAGCTATGGTCCAGGGAAGAAGGTGGGAAACTGGGGGGAACTCTCACTGTTCTAGTGCTGCAGATCACCTGATCAGGGTAAGGAAGCGGGTAAAGCCTTTTTTAAACAACTCAAGAAAGTCTCTGCGCCACAGATCCTGATTCTCATAGGGAATTTTAACTCCCTGACATGTGCTAAAAGAGAAACGTCATAGGGTGAGGACAGTCAGCAGGATTTCCAGACAGTGACTGGGAATAAATTCCTGATACAGGTACCGAATGGGCCAAACGGGTGACACACATCTGGCTCTACTAGTCATTGATAAGGAAGAATCAACTGGAAATGTGGTAATCTTTGAAAGCCCTGTTTGTAGTGGCCATGAAACAGTGAAGTTCAATATCACAAAGAGATTGAGGAAGGAGAGTAGCAGACCACAGAGTTCAGAAGGGCAGATTTCAGCTTATTCAGAAAATTGGTAGGTGGGAGCACATGGGAGGCAGCTCTGAAGGGCAAAGGATCTCAGAAAATCTGGAAGGTCTTAAGGACGTCATCCTCCAAGTGCAGGAATTGTCCATCAGGAAGACAAGCAGAGGTACCAGGAAACTGCCTTGGCTCAGCAGGGAACTCGCGACACAAGCTTCAGTGCAAAAAGGAGGTGAAAGCAGAACAGGCTATGGAGGATGAATTTAGGAACATTGACTGACCATGTAGGAAAAAGCATCAGAAAAGTCAAAGCTGAACTGGATATCAGAGTCTCAGGGGGCATCAAAGGCAAAAAGAAGAGCTTCTATCACTGTGTTGGTGGTAAAAGACTGAACAAGGAAAATGTGGGTCTGCAGGATGGTTGATTTAATGACAGCAGACACAGATGAGGATGAGGTACTCAGTGTTGTCTTTGCCTCAGTCTTCACTGACTAAGCTTCTGTGCTTAGTGAAGGAGGAGAACTACCAGCAGTGGATGTGGATTGAGTCGTTTTACTTGCAAGAATTTGACCCATACAAGTCCACGGGAGCAAATGGGCTTTATCCAAGGGTGCTGAGTGATCTGGCCAATATCTCTGCAATGTCTATCATCTTTCAAAGGTCATGGAGACAATGGGAAAAGTGGAATCCTTGATGAGTGGAAGAAGGAAAATGTTGCACCCATATTAAAAAAAAAAGCCAAAAGGAAAATCCAGGGAAATAAAGGTTGGTCAGTCTTGGGAGATCATGGAGCAAGTCCTGCTGGAAGCCATTTCTGGGTACATAAGACAGAACTGAGTGATTGAGTACAGTCAGCATGGATTTACCAAAAGTAAATCATGTCTGACCAACCTGTCTTCCATGATAGAATCATTGGACTTGTGGACAAGGGGAACACAGGGAACATCATTTATTTTGACCTTAGCTTTTGACATTGTCTCCTACAGTACACTTGTATCCAAGATAAGATATTCCAGTCTGGATGAGTGGGCAATTAGATGGGTAAAAAACTGGTTGGATGATTGGTCTGAGAAGCTACTGGCTGAGCCAGTAACAAGTGGAGTGCTGCACAGTTTTACTTTGGGACCTGTCCTGTTTAACAACTTTAACACTGAGTTGAAGGAAGCAATGGAGTGTACATTATCAAGACTGCAGACAGCACCAGTTGATACACTCAAGGGCAGAGCTGCCTTCCATAAGGACCTAGACAGGTGGTAGGAATGGGCAGATAAGGACATTATGAAATTCAACAAGGACAAGTAGAGGCTCCTGCACCTGGGAAGGATGAGTCCTCTGCAGCAATGCAGGCTGGTGCTTGACTGATGGGAGCAGCTTTGCTGAAAAGGCCCTGGGGTGTTAGCAGACAGGGAGCTGAGCATAAGCCAGCAATGTGCCCTGGCAGCAAACAGGGCCAACAAAATCCTGGTCCCTATGACCAGAAGTATAATCAGGAGGTGGAGTGAAATTATCATCTCCCTTTACTCAGCACTCTTTAGAGTACATCTACAGTATCACATTCCATTTTGGGCTCCCCAATACAGGAAAGACATTAATAAACTGGAGTGGGTTTAGTGGAGGGTCACCAAGATGATCAGGGACTGGAGCACTCACCCTGTGAGGAGAAGCTGAGAAACCAGGGCTGGTTGAGCCTTGGGCAGAGATGGCTTCAAGAGGACTGAACAGCAGCTCCCCAGCACCTCTGGGAAGGTCAACAAGAAGATGGAGCTGGGCTCTTCAAAGCAGGGCATGGGGGAGGATAAGACAATGCGCAGAAGCTGAAATGAAAGATTCAAACTGCATATAAAAAAAAAAATCCTTTTCCCCATAAGGACAGTCAGGCACTGGACCGGGTTGCCCAAAATGTTTTGCTGATTCTGTTCTTGGAGGTTTTCAAGATCCCACTGGATAAAGCCCTGAAAAACTTAGTTTGACCTCACAGCTGACCCTGCTTGGAGCAGGATATTGGACTACAGACCTCCTGAGATCCCTTCCAGATTGAATTTTCCTGTGGTCCTAAAAATCCTCTTGGTTTTAGAGAATGACAGCAGAATTCACCAGCTGCTGGGTAGAATCTGCTCTATATCTAAAATTCTGGGATAGGTGGTACAAAAAGAGCTTAATAGCCTTAGCTAAATATTAGAACCTTAAGTCATGTTATTCTTTTGTTTTTTGTTTTAAATTTGTCTTCAGGATAATTTTTATCTCAGGAGGGAAAAGAAGAAAGAGCACGCTAATGACCTTTATGTTTTGAAAGAGGTGAGTAAAAAGTTATTAAACTGCAGTCAGGTAAAGCTCTTTGCACAGCCAGACAGGGAAATATTTGCAGAGACTACAAGGTGGGCTTTGGGCAGGAAATGGTTTGGATTCATAAAAGTGGAAAAGCACTTAGCTAAATATTTACCTTGTATGCAGCTTGGAGTGGTCAAGTGAAAACAGAAGGTCTGTATATGACATTTACAGATATCTCCAGATAATACTAAATATAGGCAGGAGTTTGCCTTTGGGGAAAGGAGCCTTTACACTGACATAACATTACTTTTAGAATTTACTTCTGACTCCCACAACATACTAATACAAGTGCTTTACATTAACAGAATATAGGTATGAGACTCAGCTATGCTAACATAGTAATTTATACAACTATACAGTATATTTTAAAATAGCACCATGACAGTTAATGAGAATTTCTGAAATGACCAGGAAATATATTAACTCTTGAATTGGTGGATGCCACTAAACTGAGCAAGGAACAGTTTTGCTGTAGTGTAATAATATCAGAATATCTGAATGTGAGGGTTCCTTTCCTGTCTTTTTTTTTAAATTATTTTTTCTGTTTGAACTATATGAAGATTGGAAGGATACTCCGATAATCTAAGTTTCTAAAGGAAATTGATTTGTATTCTGTCAATAACTATGATAATTATAAAACATACATAACAGCTAACTTCACAATCTTTAATGCATTTATCCACAAAAAACACCCTTTGATGAAAAAAGTATAGTTATGCCCCCTTACAAGTAAAAAACTGAGTCAGCAGGACTTGAAGACTTCATCTTGAATAGCATATAGGTGAAATTTTAAAGTGGTTTTATGGGACTAAAATTAAACAAAATCCACTCAAATCCTTTAGGCCACTAAATACCTTTATAAAATTGGCCAAACACTAAATATCTATGGCAATGCATAGATAATGCTGACCTGCTAAATCAGCACTATAGCTTAGCATTACAACCTAAGCTAGTACTGTAACTGCTCTGTCTGTCCAAAATTTAGAATGAATCACATGTCTTCCCAAAGTCCTAGACAAGCTGAGTATTGCTGACTAGACATCAGCTCAGGGCACCCTCACAGAGGAGGATGCAAAAGATCAAAACATTTTTCTTGATCACACCCTTCCTTTCTACAATTCACAGCTGATCGCTGATCAGCTAGGGAAGCACCTTGTCTGTGGGACCTGAACCTGCTTCCTATAGATACCCATCAGCTTTGGACCTTCTCCCAAACCCAGCCACTGCTTACATGTGTGTCTCCTGCTGCCTGCTCATCATTAGGTGTGGGGTACTCCACGACTCAGCTGCCCAAGCAGATGGGGCTACAGCCATGTGCCCTGGTGCCACCTGAGACACCCATGTGGGCCGTCAGCTCCAGCGCAGGAGCTGCAGGCTGCTTCAGAACTGGGTCCTCCTCAAAGTGGGGAGTAATTCTGATGTTTTGAAGGGAATTTTTCAGCACAAACCCTTCTCTGGAAGGCCTGTTTTTCCCTGCTGACTTTAGGAGGAGTATGGTTATTTCATACAGGCCCTAACAGTTGGGTTTGGTTCAAAACAACTAATTTATCTGACCACTTTTATATGTCAAGAGGCCAGCTGGAGCCCAGCTCAGCTGCCCTTGTATATACCTGCCTAGTAACATTTGAAATACCCTGTGGCATCCTATACAGCTGCACAGGACTGCCAAATAAATGCTGCAGGACCTAGGGGAGATACATACTTGTTGGATCAGTAGATGGAGGCCAGGACTTATACCTCAGAGTGCCTGTCACAGCACAAGGAGCTGGCATTTTGGCAGCTAAACCAAGCCCACTGACCGGAAAGGAAATAAGGGCATCTGGCACTCACCTAGACTCCTGCGTCCAGATGCCAAATTTTAGGCCCACCTTAACCTCAAACTGGCTTCCAACCCATATTCTTAGACAGCTGAAGTGGCATGAGAGGCTGGATTCAGTTACCTAAAGAAAGGATTTGGTGCCATTTTAGGCGCTATGAGTTGTCTTGCATAGCTTCTACCTGCCACTGATGATCCAATTCAAATGACACCAGGGCATCTCAAATGACGCCAAGATCCCTATGTTTATTGAATCCCACCCAAGATGGCATCTAAGGTCTAGATTTAGTAAGCATTCAATGTTTTAAAAGAAGCAGGGAGAGAACCAGGATATTTGATGGATTTGTTACTAAAAGCTGTGAGGAATGAGGGTGGAGAAGGGAAAGGGATGAAAGGAAGGAATTATGATCTTAAACATTTTTTGTAAGCTTTGAGTAAGCATTCAGGATTTTCAATGTTTATTTGCAACAAACATCCAAAGCTACTTAGATATACCTTGAAATTCCTGTTGTTGGTAATCCTTATTTTCCTCTTTGACCTCCACAACACTATTAACTACTAGATAGATCTCATAGAGTCAACAGAGTACAGTTATTACACCTGAAGCTATCAGTGGTAAAGGTCTGCCCCTCAGCAAGACAGCCTATACTCCATGTTTTAGAAAAGACAATAATTATTTGACTTACATACTGAGTTGTTATTGATAACAATACAGCAATGTTGACAGCAATCAAAAGAAAGAGGAATGAAAACAATCCTTTTTAGCAGAGTAATGTTTAACAATTTATACTTTGAGATACGTCTTTTTTATTCCTCTTCCTGATATTCCTTTGTGGATGTGCTGTATCTGCAGCAGTTGATTAACTGACAGTAAATCTAATTATGCAATACTTACAATGTCTAATTTACCTTTACTTTCAGCTAATTGGTCAATTAGCTTGATTTGGGGAATAATCAGTTTACAATGCTGAGCACACAAATGGGATTTGGCAAAGGGAGGACAAAAGTACTGAGCAAATGTTGGTATACAGATTTATTTGTAACACTTCTTCTGAAGAAACATTGTAGTGGCGCCTGCTAGATTTGAATCCTTAATTATTAAATATCAAACCAAGTGCTCAATATGTTAAAAACTTACTCTCAACTGTAATTGCAACCTTTTAGGTTCAGGCAAATACTATTGTATGTTGCTGAAAACCTCCCTCTGTCTAAAAAAGTTTAATCAATTAATATTTTTATGGCTGATTGTACTCCTAGTTACACCCCACTTTAGGGACTAGCTAATTATTGTATACATCATTATTATTATTATATTTAATAATTTAAGAAATCAGTCATTTCACCACTGACTTTGCAATCATTTTTTGTGCAGACACCTATTTTTCACGATCTAGCTGCTGGGTAATAACCTTGTAGAACTGCAAGTCAGTAAAATAAAGAAACTCCTATATTAAGAGAAATATTTGAAGAGATCCTGACATTAATGCTCTGGACACTTCAAGTTTCTGGTGCTGTTTTAAGCTGATGACTGACTTCAGGAAATAGATAAAAAAACCTTTTCCTCTTCTGAAAGGTATTCATGCAATCCAGACCAGAAGCACCACCAAGCAGTGGAGGCAGCCTGTCTTCCCCTGGGGTATATATTACATGCCATCATTAGTGGCTGGATAGAGAAACTGCTCTGTTTCGGCAGCTCCAGAGCTCCTACAGCCTGGCTGGCAAAAGGAAAGTAGTCTGTCCTGTGTTATGTTAGAAGTGCATAGTATTTTAGAAACAGTGTTTGGACAGACAAGCAGCAGAAGTATATAGCTACTGCTCTGTTTCAATCATACCAGTAATTTGAGACAATTATACCATGAGCTGGGTATCATCAATTGTGTTATCTGTTGTGGTAAAATTTGATTAAAAAACTGCCCTTAGATTACCAGTCTTTGCTGCAGGTTTTCTGCTGTTTACTTAAATGCTGCTTTTTGAAAATTACTATTATTTTTTTTAATTTAGGAATGGTTTGAAAATTTCATTCTAATAACAAACCACTTGAACTTCAAAAGCCTGCCTCCCTAATGGCTTGACTGAATCCTTTTTAAGTAAGTGAGAGTCTTTCTAATCTTTTCAGTTGGGATTGGATTGGATCATGTGTTATGGTATATGTTTTATTGCCTTCTTGTTAATATGTTAATATTCTTTTAAGAAATATATATGGTCAGTATTAACTCTTATGAATTCAGCAATAAAAACTAATTTTCATACAAGTCGTTGCATGTTGGATAAAGGACAATGTTCTCCTGTCAACTTATTCCAGAAGAATTGTTCTCCTATGAAGGACCTTTTCACTTGACAGAAGTGATTGCATGTTTTTCATTCCATAACATTCAAAGATGAAAAAGAAGACTGTGTCCTTTATCAGCCTTTCCAATGCAGACATGATTACTACCACCTTTTTTATTTGTACAGATAATCAAGGTGTAAGTGTAGATATTCATTGTATCTAATCAAAATTCCTATCTTTTTCTTACATTGCTGTCCTTTACAGCATGATATATTATTAGTTTTCACATTTTATAAGACTGTTCTGCTAGGTGCTGACAGTCAGTGTACTAAGTGTCGTTCAGAAGTATATAGAATAAAAAGACTCTCCTCAATCCCAGACAACACATATAAATTGACAAGCTAGTCAGAAAGTCTGGTAGTGATCTCAGTGCACCTAATTCTTGCCTACTGAGGATTTGGACTTTAAGACAGGGTATGCTATAAGGTATACTTTGTTATTGTTTTCTACACAAATAAACAAAAGTGGTAACAACAAAAAAAGTGAAAAAAGATGCTGAAAAAGTGATTATAAAAAGTCAATAAAAAATAGAATATTCATGCTGCCATGTAATTAAATCAAATAGTGAGCCTACTACCTTTTTCCATAACAGAAGCAGTGCTCACTAGCTGCATCTATGTTAACATTTTGCTTTGGAGCAGTAGTGCAATTCTGAAGCAAATCTTCCAGTCATCCTGACTTGATGGGCATCAGTTCAGTTCAAAGACCCGCTTTGGTGCACACAAACAAAATTCCTTTTCTGAAATCTACATATGAAGATTCACACCATCTACTCGCCAAAGAGAAACTACATTGGGAAGGTTTATTCCAGCTCCATCCCCATCCCTATTGGAAACACAGCAGCCCTTGCATCTTGTGCATGATGATTGTTTGGTCTAAGGGATGTGGCCAAGTCTACTATGAAAGAACATCCCTTCCCAGACTCTCCATAGACATAAATTATAACTGATCTGCTTCTGCTGTGCCAAATTTCTTGCTAAGGTAAGCCTAAGAAATATCTTTATTATACAGTCACATACTTTCTGAGTAGTGAAAGGTCTTCTAGAATTTGATATTTCTTCCACAAGAAATAAGGAACTGAAATGAACTGTAAGAAAATACATTTAATGAACTCAAAACAAGCTTCAATTTATGGTTCCTCAAAAAAAAATGGGTGAGAATCCACAGCTGAAATGGATTTATATTCTACTCAAACTCTTCTGCTTTTCTCCATCTCCGTTTTCAGCAAAACATTGTTTAGACCTGCATTTTAAATAATATGAGGAATCCTCAAAGATATGATGAATGAAACATAAAATTCTGTACCACCTCTGACTGAATTACTCTTATTCAAGGCATAGGGAAGCATTTCAGGTTCCCTGTCTCCAGCATGGCTGCACATTCATGCAAAGTGTTTTTAGCTACAGTAACAACTAGAAAACCCTGCTGTGAAGCTACTAATAGAAAAGGCATTCTGCATTCTCCACTCATTTATGAGCAGTGCAATGCATCTCAAGTATAGCCATCATCTAAAGAGACAACAAAAATGGATTAAAGAGAGTTTTATAAAATTGTACTGTGTCATTGGTACATCATCACTGTAATAAATACTGGACAGAATGATCTTGCAATTATTAGAGTCATATTTTTAGTGAACATATATAGATGCTCCAGTTTGAAACCTGCTACCACAGCTTTGACTCATGGCTATTATTACTGCTTTCCTTTCCTACTCTATGTGAGACATCAGATATTCTGATGTTCAACACCTTATTTTAAAGTATGAAGTAAGGTTTTCCTGTATTAAAAGATGTACCAGTTTAACTTACATTATTTGAAAAAATAACTTAGGTACGCACACGCAAAGCCTGTAAGGATACATGTATTTAAATTTCAGACTAGTTTACATCAATTAATTTTAAATGAAGAACTGAGCTGATGGACCTTTATATCTGTCATGGTGTGACTAGATTAAGAATATTCCTAAGAGCACTATCTTGTTTGAAGTCATAGCATAAAGTCAAACCTTTTTTTAGATTGACTTAACTTGGAATAGAGATGAGTTGAAGTTATGTTTTAGTAGCTTTTCTATGTCTCTGGCACATTTTCCCTTTTCTTGCAGACCTAACATTAACCACATATACTGAAGAACTGCCAGACTTTGTACAGCAGTGTCAAACTGCAAACTTGATTTCTAGCTCCTGCCAGAAACCAAACTGCACCCAGCATGCACAGAGGGTGAAGGAGATGTGCCATGCTTTGAAGACCACAAAGTAATTTGCTGTGTCCTTGCACACGGTCATGTTCTTGTTACGTGGTCCCAGGCTTGTGTTCATTCAACTGGAGACTCAGACCAGACTTTCTCAAGGTGCTTGCCCTTAAGTTGTCCTGCACTATTGTTTTCCCTTTCCCTACACCAAATGCTAAAGCTGGTCTCCTGACCAGAAGCCTAATGCCTTTCTATGAGTTCCTCTGTGATTGCTTAGAAATGCTATGAAAGGAACATTCAGAGTCTGCCCATTTCAAAGAAGGAAAGAGATGCATGCTTTCTATTTCTCCAGAAGAAGTATTTGGGAAAAATTAAATGAGTGCTGGCTTCTTTCTGACTTCTAGAGATGTTGCTTGTAAGAGAATGATCCAGCTTATTTTAGGTATTTATCCAGAAATTCAGAGTTTGAGAAAACCACCTTTGAGTTGAAAACTCAAGTCACTCGTTATCTAATTTGCTGTAAGCCAATTGGTTGCAGTTAAAATAAGTTTTCCATTACTTCTTCATCCATTACCATTTCCAGAGCTACTTGCTAATCTAATTGACAACAGTATAATGACTACAATAATCACCACATTTCACTCACCACGTTTCAACAGTTCAATTTTTATCTCGTGGTTCCCCTTCCTTTTTCCCCCTGGGCTTATCTACTTTTTGACATGGGAACATCTGTGGTCTTCAATATTTCTTGAAAAGACAATCTTCAATATTCATCAAGGTACAACAATATGTCATACCTTTCAATCCACCAGCATCATTCCTTGTTCTGGCTGCTGAAAATAAACTCTTTAATGATCCAGTTCTTACTGGCTCACAATATATAGTCAGTCACTTCAGCGAAGCAATGATCTTTTCACCAAGCTTAAAGTAGCTTGGCACAGACATCTTTTAGTGCATATACTCTAAGACACCATGAAAAAATAATCAGGTATACACTTCACAGGTGGAATTGTTAGCTATTGAAAGTGTAATAGGTAAGTTCAAAATACATTGGGCATAATTTTTAAGGGAGCTCAGGACCTTAAACAGTCAGGCTGTATGTTGGCTTATACTTGTTATTTAATATTGTCATTAAGTAACATCAAGAAACCAAAACCAGGTGTAGCATTGAAAGAAGCAGTCACAAGATCTAGGTTGTGCCTGTTATAGATTAGTTAGCTCTTCTGTTTTCGTTCTGGTTAAGAAGCCTGCCAAAGAAAGAAAACATTACCTGGGCTTTTTGTGACTGTAATCAACAGGATCAGTCAACTAGTCAAGCTGCAAGTGTAAAGAAGAAATTCCTATTTAAACTCAAATAGATACTTCTTTTCCTGCTTTGTACAGGCTTGGGCTACAATTGGGCTTTTATTCTCCTCCATGTTTCCATGAGCTTTTGGAGCAAAGTCTCCTAAGTCTGGTGCAGTAGCATTATATATTTAGCTTAGCTTTCTTTTTCCATGTAAAACATCAGACTACAAGGAAAAGATAAGATCACTGCAATTTTGCGGACAAGGATGTCAGATGTGTGTATTGCTTCCATCTTCCTCACTATCTGATATTGAAAAAGAGTCTGTGTCCTAGCAGGTTTCATTTCAGATAATAAGGGAAGTTAATAATTAGGTGGTGCTCCTGGATTCACTGAATCCAACCTTTGTTAAGCAGCAGTTTCCTGTATATTAATAGATTTGAAATTATTCAGGAAATTGCTTGAAAATGACAGAGTCACTGAACATTATTTTAATGTCAAATGACTCGAACGATTATGTTGGAGTCATCCAGAACACAGAGGTCAATGTTGCACAGCAGTGTGGCAGCCGGTGTGCCTTGGGAGATGAGGACAGTCAACTCCAGCCTGAAATAACTTGTGAAAAAGATAAAATGGACCACAGAAAGAAAATCTTCTTTTAAAAAGCCATAATAATATCATGTTAGCATATCTAAAATGTTCTTTCACATTCTGTCCAGGTTCAAGTGTGGTAGAGGAGCAATCTGACTGCTGCCTTTGAGGACATACTTAAATCAGCTGGTGGAAAGGATTCCTCTCTTTCATAGGCAGACAGGCTTTTCTGTTTAAGTATTCACGAGTCTTCTTCATGACCTACTGTAAAGTAAAAAAAAAAGAAAAAAAAGATGGTTAGCCATCAAAATAAATCGTTGAGTGATACGAATAATATCAAAAGTTTTTTGCACAATGCCTGTTCCCACAGACTTATATAAAATGCTGCTTACATTTCAGATTTACTGATTCATAGTAGCTGAGGAACCAGTTTGTCAACTTCAATATTAGTTTTAATTCTGCTGTATGAATTAACCACTAATTAACTCTGAAGAAGTAGGAAATGTAACAGCCTAATTTACCAACATGTGGATTTCATCTTCTGAAAAACCTAATCCACTGTGACTGTTTTGGAATGAAAAATAACATAAATAGGAACTCAGACAGTGAATTCATAGATGTACCCAGCTGTCCAAGTAGCAAGTAGTATCACCCATATTTCAAATCACTTTTCCTAAACTGGAAGAGAAATCATGGGCTTGTATGGAATAAGAAGCATATGCTTGTTGGGTCATATTTGACAAGGTAAAAACTATCATACTTTCATTCATATATGCTTATTAAAAGTGTCTTTCAATATTTTTTATTTTACATAGATGATATCAGAGAAAGCTTCTGTTATACGGCATATTTTTCTGAGTTCATAGAATCATAGAATCATTTGGTTGGAAAAGACCTTTAAGATCATCAAGTCCAACCGTATCTGTCCACTACTAAACCATGTCCCTAAGCACCTCGTGCTTAGGTCTTTTAAATACCTCCAGGTATGGTGACTCGACCACTTCCCTGGGCAGCCTGTTCCAATACTCGACAACCCTCTCCATGAAGAAGTTTTTCCTAATATCCAATCTAAACCTCCCCTGGCGCAACTTGAGGCCATTGCCTCTCATCCTATCACTTGCTACTTGGGAGAAGAGACCAACACCCACCTCGCTACAACCTCCTCTCAGGTAGTTGTAGAGGGCGATAAGGTCTCCCCTCAGCCTCCTTTTCTCCAGACTAAACAACCCCAGATCCCTCAGCCGCTCCTCACAGCACTTGCTCTCTAGACCCTTCACCAGCTTCATTGCCCTCCTCTGGACACGCTCCAGCAACTTCATGCCGTGAAATATCAAACTCAATGTCCTTCTTGTACTGAGGGGCCCAAACCTGAACACAGTACTTGAGGTGCGGCCTCACCAGTGCCGAGTACAGGGGAAGGATGACTTCCCTGGTCTTGCTGGCCACACTAGTTCTGATACAAGCCTGGATGCCGTTGGCCTTCCTGGCCACCTGGGCACACTGCTGGCTCATATTCTAAATCTAAGACTGCAAGCTGAAAACCCTCTGCTCTCAGAGCTTATACCGCATCTGGGCATCACCCTAGGAAGGTCTCTGGGGCGGTACTAGGATGCAGAGAGCTGNTACCTGGCCATAGAATTCAGGATGTGTGCGTAGTTCAGTCTACATCATTTAAATGTAGTAGCCAAATTGCTGATATCTTGAAAGTTTTTATCACTTCAGCAGATCGCGTTCAACAGTTCAGTTGCAGCTGGATGATCGTTACAAAGACATTACCATCATGCTGAAACATAAGCATACAGAATCCCATAGGCTTGTGTGACAGGTAGTAATTTACTTGTGGAACTGGGCAGTCTTCCTAAACTGAGAGATAGATCCTAAATCCTGGCAATGCAGAGGAAATGATGTCATTTTTGTCCAGACTCATTGCTTTGTTCACAAGTGGAAGAGTTTTGTTACTCTATTGTCTTTTATTAGCCTTAAGTTTGCCTTCAGAATAGGAAGTGAGAATGCAATTGCCCCTTCTATGAAACATTAAAACACTATTTATGTCTAAAATTCTGCCTAGCTTTGGAGACTCATTTTCAGTGGTCTGTAATTAAATAAAATGTTTTTGTTGCAGTGTATTATAACTATGTGATACCATGGTACATTTACATACCATTGTTTTACGTATTATTTATAACATATTCTGGTAATCAATTTGAATTCTACATTTTCCTTTGCTCTCCTCCCAGTTGTTTTGCAAGTTTAAAAATAAGCAGCATGTATACATCTCAAAACAGCTGCTGAACTTATGAAGACCAGGGCTACTACAATTGTAGCATCTTTTCATTCCAAGCAGATACTGTACGCAGAGTGGAAGGAAAACAGATTAAGTTACTGGAACATGTGCAAAAGATCTATTATATCTATTATACCCAGCATCTGTACCAGTATAAAGAAACACACTTGCTTAGATTTGCCATTGGTGAAAACTGGCATAACTGATGAGAATTCAACTGTCTCGAACAATTTCTTTGTAGCATGACTTTGGATGTTCAGTTCGCTTGATTGCTTAAGCAACTGTTTTAAATACTAATTTTTTTGTATCAACTGCTGCTCACAGACCTGAGTGATCCCAACAGGACTGAAGCAACATGCTTAAAAGCCAAAAGGATCCTGGGCAGGGAGCACCAGTGACTCACCATAGGATCCCTCGGGCAAGCTACTTGTGTTCAAGTTTACCCAGGTGGAAGACTGAGCAGTACAAGAAAAGGGAGAAGGATGTGAATTAAATTCTGCATCTGAACTGAGCATTCAGCTTGCATATCACAAATACAAATCTCTGCATATTTTTTTCCCCTCCAAATAGAACCAAATACAATCTATTTAAGTTGTTCCATTTGTGAATGAGCTTTATTGTAAGTTTTCCATGTCATGTTCTTCCCCCTCCCCACCTTTTTTGAGTCAGAAGGATTTGGAAGAAAACTGGTATATGTGGCAATCACAGAAAAAATACTGCTGCTTCAATTTCTGGGGAGCTGCAATGTTCCTTTAAGTCACTGAAGCATTCACAAGGCAGAATTTACATGACAAACAGGATTTGATCTTTCAAAGTCAAGATAAAAATATACATTATATAAAAATAGTACCATAAAATAGGTCTTGTATAAAACACTGTAATTATTGGCCTAGGACAATATGCTTGAAGATGTAATGTAGGCTAGGCTAAGATTCTTATTAAAAGTTGATGTTGGCAGTTCATGGTCAGGATTCACACGTCCATACCACATTTCAGGTATGTAAACTTTGTACCTTTTGTATCAATGGGAAATATTGATGAAAGCAGAAAGCAATAAAAAACCCAGAGATGTGATAGTCTGTCTGAATATACTATATTCTTATATACTAAATAGTATTTGAGGGAGATATGATTTCTGTATCATTTTTTTTTAGCATTTATGCTCTAAGACTCCCTAGAAGGCCTAATCCAGATTAGAGACTGACCCAATCTGGCCAAAGGGGTATTCCATACCATATGACATCATGCTCAGTATATAAAATGGGGGGAGTTGGCTGGGGGTGAACTGCTGCTCAGGGACTGGCTGGGCATCGGTTGGCAGGTGGTGAGCAATTGCACTGTGCATCACTTATTTTGTATATTCTTTTATCATTATTATTATTATTACTATTACTATTATTTCCCCTTCCTTTTCTGTCCTATTAAACTATCTTTATCTCAACCCATGAATTTTAATTTTTTTTTTCTTTCTTTTTATTCTCTCCCCCATCCCACTGGGGAGGGAGGGGAGTGAGTGAACAGCTGTGTGGTGTTTAGCTGCCTGCTGGTGTAAACCACAACAGTCCTTTTTGGCTCCAAAAGTGGCGCTATGGCTAGGGGTGGAGAATGTGCTGGTTTTCTTTACAGTATTTTCTTTACAGTAGCTAGTAGGGGCTACATATTTTGGATTTGTGACCAAAACAGAGTTGATAATACAGGGAAGTTTTAGTTATTGCTAAATATGGCAGTGCTTACACAGAGTCAAGGCCTTTTCTGCTTCTCACCCCACCCCACCAGCAAGTAGGCTGGGGGTGCACAAGAAGTTGGGAGGTGGCACAGCCAGGACAGCTGACCCTAACTGACCAAAGGGATACCCCATACCATATGATGTCACGCTCAGCATAGAAAGCTGGGGGAAAAAGAAGGAAAGGGGGGATGTTCGGAGTGATGGCATTTGTCTTCCCAAGTAACCATTACGCGTGATGGAGCCCTGCTTTCCTGGAGATGACTGAACACCTGCCTGCCGATGGGAAGTAGTGAATGGATTCCTTATTTTGCTTTGCTTGCGTGCGTGGCTTTTGCTTTCCCTATTAAAATGTCTTTATCTCAACCCACGAGTTTTATTACTTTTACCTTTCCAGTTCTCTCCCTCATCCCACTGGAGGGGAGTGAGCGAGCGGCTGTGTGGTGCTTAGTTGCCAGTAGGGATTAAACCACGACAGTCCTTTTTGGTGCCCAGTGTGGGGCTCGAAGGGTTTGAGATAACAGCAGGTTTAATTGGAATGTACTAGATCGAATTTATAGCTGTTATTGCTCTTTAGCTATTAATCGGCAGGCTTCTGTGCTTGCCGTGGGGCTTGCTTGCCTTACCATATATTAGTCTAG